>BLSH010507318.1:358545-374045 GCA_018402905.1 Glandirana rugosa | reverse complement strand
CAAGCATTCTGCAAATTCTATTTTATGTGCTTTTCCAACAAAAGTGAACATAAGTGAATATCAAACACCCCCACAGACTGTAAACTATGAGAAAAGACTAGCTTTTCTCTACAGAAGGTGTAGCAGACCAACAGCCATCCACTTTTTTTCTATGGCTAAGCAATTTTTTTACCCCATATACTTTGTCCAAATTGTTCTGGGCCATTTTATAGTTGTGTATGCCCATCTCTACAAAAGTAAGAGGCAAACAAACATATGCAGTTGATGATTGTACCGTGGAATGTACAAAGTCCTGCATAGAGTACAATATATAAATAATTGCATTTACAACAATTTTGCTAGCTAAAGTGGAACTTTAATCAGAAAATAAAGTCCTTTTAGATCACTTTAGGCTGGCCCCTTTTGTGGGTATAGCTAGCTATGTAATGCATTAAAAATAAGTGTCTATACTGTAAAATCCAGTAATACGTAATGCACTGTCTCACCCTGCTCTGCACATGCTCAGTTGCTCTGTTTAGTGTCTCTCTCTCTCTCTCCTGGATGGCTACTCAAGGGGCGGGGTGATGCTTACATGGACACAGCCATGTCCACAAATCACTCAATAATAGGGGGATGGATGGAACCAAATCCCCTCAGATGTATTGAAGCACACAATTAAGTGAGTAACCAATCTAGGGTGACTTTACTGCAGTATATAGCAGACTACCTTTGGACAGGTAAGATCAGGGCTGACCTCCACATGAGGGCTCAGGGACACTGGCGTTTTTGAACGTGAAGGTAACTTATTTCCCTTCATAATCTCCCTACCTCTTACCTGTTTGCTTTACCCACTTGTTTAGGTCAATACTGGCCAGAATATAAATGGGTCAGTAAGCACTAAAGTTACCATTATGGGTACTTACAACTTTTTTTTTTTTTTTTTTTTATCCTTAATCTGGATACCTTCCTACTTTGGTAGGACAGTCTACTCATCATATTCAATCTTGGTCTTATTCGATATAGGCCAATACATCCGGCAGTTTCATTGACCCGTGATCATTTGGACATCCAGGTAAGTGTCGGTATACACTTTAAATGGGCAGTTCTGTCCATCAGAGATCTTTTGTCTATAGTCATACATTGTTATTTGATATATTAGACATAGATCCTTTTCTATACACAATATCTCTTGTAGCATTCATCGCAGTCGTTTATTCCTGTGACTTGTCCACTTTGTGCTTCTCCGGCAGTGCCAAAATAAGCCCCATACTCCAATGACCATAGGAGTGTTGGTATGTAATGTGTATAAGTTAAATATCATTTATATATACACAATGAAACATACACATATGCTCATATTAGGTTTTCTTTCACCTAGTCTTCCTACCAGATCGCTCTACAGCAGGGATTCTCAAACTACGGCCCTCCAGCTGTTGCGGAACTACAAATCCCATGAGGCACTGTAAAACTCTGACATTCACAGGCATGACTTGGCATGATGGGAATTGTAGTCCCTGAACAACTGGAGGGCCATAGTTTGAGGACCCCTGCTCTACAGTGATCTCCAAATAGGTCCCATATTCTTTCAAACATAAGAGGCTGGTATGTACCTTATACTAACTACCTGCATACCTATATAACAATGTATAGATTTGGTCATCATTCATTTCTCATTTCAGGTTTTCTTTTTTCCTTTTGCACCTATCCTATCTTTTCTTATATCCTTCTCACCATTCTGGGTTCCACCTATGACAGTGAAGTCTCCCCCATATATGGGTCAACGTAATACCAATATAGGACCATTACAAACTTACAAGAATCATCTATTTCACTTCCCTTGAGGGGCGAATAGGATCTCAGGTAGCCTGTTTCCACATCCATATGGACATCTTACGCCCAATGAACCAGTGCCTTGTACTATTGGTCAGTATTCATAATTGAGACTAACATGAGCAATAATTATGTGTATTGAGATATGTTTGAAAAAGTTTTACTTTTATGTCTCTTTCATTTGAAACTGAGCGCTTTTTAATATTATGACCACTCACCCCTGAAGAAGATCCAGGACAACCAATTTCCAACCGTGTTGGGATTCCTCTGCCACTCCCTGGCAGAGCTAGTGGTCATTTTTGGATGTTTTTATAGATCTCTATGCTAATTCACCTATGTGTTTGTAATGTATCATATGTGTTAAATCTCATTTGTCATTGTTCATGTCTCTTCTAGTCCCATGTTGGGGCTGTCTTTTTAAAGGATATAATAAATGCTGAATTTTGTTAATTTTTTTTTTCATTCTTGTTGAGTTGGTTTCCCTCTAAAGTCCCAGTGGGGGTTTCCTTTACTTAAATATTTATTCTAGGGATGTGGGTAAACCTCTCTGAACTGTATTGTGTAGTACGCAACAATTCGTAATCTCCACTCTGTTTAGACACTGCCAAATTTGTAAACGCCGCTCTGTTGACAGCCTCAAAGCGGAGTCAAACCCCTGCTATCCTTTACAACCAAGGAAGCTGCTTCTGTTTGATCTGAAACTGCGATGGTGTTGCACATGTGATCAGTTACGACACCAGACATTTGATGGTTTGACAGTTTGAGTACACAAGCAAATGTGACAGTTAACATTCCCGGCATTCCAGGCATGTAACACTTTTGTAACTGTTAACTCGATGGGTATAGTCCCGCTTTATGATTTACAGGGGCTCTGGGATTCAGAAAAATGGCAGACTCCAGCAAAAAGAAACAGGAGCAATGCTGGAGGCAATTTACAGCACACATTAATCTTGGAAGCATAATTAAGCATGTGGAATGTAGGCGGTCTGCTAAAGGGCATTATTTTTTATGAAGTTGTTATGGGTAAAATTCTGCTTTAAGTATTAAAAAAAACCAAAAAAAAAAAAACCACCAAAAACAAACTTTCCAGGTGGATTTATGTACCTGAATTTCTCATTGATATTCGAAATTCTCCAAGCATTATCCAGGTCAAAGCCCATCCGTTCCACTTCATTCTTAAAGCGCGAAATTACATGGTCACCTGCAATATTAAAATTACAAAAAATATAAAATTATCTATATATCTTTCCACTATGGAGACCAAAACAACTGAAACAATCCAAAAGCTGAACATTCACACCCTCAATTTTCATTACTAAAAAATTGTAGTTACTATCCTTCTCCCATCCAGTGTTCCTCCTCTTTAATACAACTCCTTTCTTCCTGACAATTTTAAATGTGTATTATGTCCATTTTTTTATGGTACAATATCAAGATTTGAAACCAGCCTTATAGATTATCTAATCCTAAGAACAAATGTCATATTCCAGCCTTTATATGTGATGGCTGCACTAGTTTTCATTTCTTGGGACTGTTTCAGCAAGTTCAGAAAACATGTTACCAGAAAATCCTGTCTTTGTAATTTGAGTTCAGGTCACAGGAAAATACCAAACAATGTAATCCTCCTCCTGTAAACTACAAGCTCCTCTAGCCAACGTAAAGAGAGGAAGGATTGGTTTGTAGTTCAGATCAGGAGAGCAGCCTAGAGTAACAACCATGGCTCCCTCAAAGTACAGCGAGTGAGCGTAGTTACCCTAAGACAGGAGGTGTTTCGCAGGATTACCAGATGGAAAAAAAAAAAAAAAAGCTATTGGAGCCACCGCATCTAAAGACTGATCAGGTGAAATATATCAAAGTATAACCAAAGGCAAAAATATTCTTTTTGGGCAGATTGGAGATGGATTAGAACCGTGGTTCTTAAACTCAGTCCCCAAGTACCCCCAACAGGCCATGTTTCCAGGTTTTCCTTTATCTTGCACAGGTGCTTTAAATCAGAGTCAATGGCTTGTTATTTTGGATAGCTATTTTAGCTAAGAGAAATTCCCAAAACATGGCCTGTTGGGGGTACTTGAGGACAGAGGTTGAGAACCACTGGATTAGAATACCAGTCAGGTTTTAATTGCTACCTCTGCCCATTAGGGAGATTCACCTTTGCCCCGTTTACCATTATCATTAAAAGTAAAAGAAAATTCCAAATGTTGGGTTGTCCCAGAACAGTAATAAAGGGGAAACTTTCCAATGGGGACACAGATGGCAAAAAAAAAAAAAAAGTTTTACCCAAGTTCTGCTTTTTGAGTTTAGATAAGTTTTAAAAAGACAAACGCACCTGTAAATTATCAGATACCCCATCTGGCACTCCACAGCAAAAGGTCAATAAAATCCATATACTTGATACGCAGAAAATGATATGCTATGGACACTGCCTGATCTGCCCAGGGTTGGTGCAGTGTTTAGCTGGCCATAGAAGTGCAGGGAGAGATAAAGGAGCTATCATTTTAGATGGATGCGGACAGCAATGTTTGCATCGATGAACACCAACATCTGCATTGAAATGCTTGTTACCACTGTGAAAGGTTGGAGAAACAGCCCAATAATATAAACTGCTTTTAACACCATGCCTGTGGCTAGCCTATTTCTATGGCACTCCCATCAATCTTAGAAATCCTGCAAAGGCACCTTGCCTCGCAAAGGAGAATAAGGGCTCTACATGATTCGGAGCAAAAGTTAGATATGACTAACTCGATGGTTGGCCCACAGGATGTACAAGGTTTTTAAGACTACTGGGAGCACTGATGGAAAACATACTGCATCAACCATAGGCAGGGAGGCCAAGGGTGTTGAGTTAAAAGTGCACCTATAAAAGGTTGTACCAAAATGCAATATATATATATATATAAATACACATACATACACACACACACACACATATACACAGGGTGGGCCATTTATATGGATACACCTTAATAAAATGGGAATGGTTGGTATTCATATAAATAAATAAAATATATATATATATATAGTCTTACACCGAATGGAAATTTTGGTGCCAAAACCGAAGATGCACTAAGCCGAAAATGACAGTTTAAAAAATATTTATATCATGTCATATGCAGCCTACCTGTGCCTGGGCATCGATTGGCACTGACAGGCGTTTACTGACAGGCTGCACTGATTGGACGCACTGATATGCAGCACTGATTGGCGACACTGATTGGTGCCACTGGATGGTACTGACAGGTGGCACTGACAGGCTGCACTGGATGGCATTAGCAGGTAGCACTGATAGGTGGCACTGGCATGCGGCACTGGATGGTGCTGGCAGGCGACACTGAATTGTACCGGCAGGTGGCACTGATTGGCACTGAGGCTGCACTGGATGGCATTGGCAGGTAGCACTGATAGGTGCCACTGGATGGTACTGGCAGGAGGCACTGGCTGGTATTGGCAGGCGGCACTGAGGCTGCACTGGATGGCATTGGTAGGTAGCACTGATTGGCACTGACAGGTGCCAGGGGATACTGGCAGGTGGTACTGGCATGTGGCACTGGTTGGCACTGACAGGCAGCACTGGACAGTAATGGCTGGCACTGGCAGAAGAGATGAGCAGATTCACAAAGCACAGAGTGCGCTGCTTGTACGAGCCGCTCTGTGCATGAAACTGTGACCCAATTACACTGGAATGCAGAGAATGCAGAGAGAGAGCTGTCAGATTTTCACTGAGATCAGAGGTGGGCAGGACTGAACAGCTAACACCCGAGTCCTGCCCACCTCCCGACATCAAGTTGAAGATCTGATGGCTCTCTCTGCATTGCAGTGTAATTAGGTCACAGTTTCATGCACAGAGCGGCTCCTGCAAGCAGCCTGCTTTGTGAATCTTCTCATCTCCCACATCTATTACGGGTATGTGATGCATACATACCCTGCAATGGACGATAATGAGCAGTAACATTTTCTGTTGGATTGCTGCTTTCCCAGGACCACCATTTTAATGAGGCTCAACTCTGCAGAACGTCTTTATTCTGAGACAGTAGAATAAAGCAACTGCTTTATTGAATAAAACTTGTACAGAAAGCAATAAGATTGCTTCCCTTAGCCCCATTCACACTTGAGCGTTTTGTAGCTTGAAGCTACAAAACGCCGGAGAAAAAAAAAAAAAGAAAGAATAAAATATTCTCTATGGAGATGGTTCACATCTCAACTCCAAAATGCCTGACGCTCAAAAAAGTACAGGATCTTCTTTTTAGGCAGATTAAGGGTATTTTTCTGCTTTTTACCTTGGTGACCTTTTGACCTGTACAAAATTGCTGCAAAAATCAGGAGACTTTCAGCTTGAAACCGCGATAAGCTCAGGTGTGAATGCAGCCTTAATGGCACACATGTACAGAGGCACAAGATTTTTATTGCTTCATAGCTGTTTTTATAACTCATAACAGAGTGTGCAATAGCCAGAATAAAGACCTGAACTGTCAAAAAAAAAAATAGTCTGAAAAACCGCACACTAAGCTATAAAAAAAAAGAAAAAAAAAAAAAAAAAGACTAGTTCCTTTCTATAGTTCACTATGGAGTGACATGCTATGGTTTGCCCGATTCATACACAGAAAGGGTTATAGTTTTTCCGCACAATACATTAGGGTTATAAAATGACGTGGTTTGTGTAGATGTAAAATCATGCTTCACTACAGTTGTCTTTAAAAGCAACAGGTTATTACTTTTTAATAATGTGTGTGTTTGCTGAGGACTGTAAAAGCTGCCCCAAATCAGTAGCACATTGGAGAGCCAGACCTCTGCTCACACAGCCATTTAGGTCTCTAGAGGTCCGACACACCCTGTGCACAGTGTTCCAAATCAACAACGCTCAAGCTTCCTAAGCAGCATTGCAGATTGAAGTACTGTGCACATAAAAGCCTTTACAATTCTAAGCACACACAGAACACACACACATAAACATTCTTTATTCGTTATGCAAACAAGCATTAAAATCAACAGGTTATAACACATCCCCTTACCATGTCAAACTGTATCGACTGCACCACAAATAAATGGGCTGGTGTCGGTTACCGACAGAATGATGGTATTAAGAACTCAAGGGTAGTGGATATTCGAGAATTAATAAACACACCTGGGCGACACAAGTCTCCATGCTGTTCTTTCTCACTAGCATAAACCTCCATGCACCAGGCATGATAAGCAAAGGAGAATAGATCCTCTATGCGACTTGGAGGACGCAAGACTGCATTGAGACGCTTTTGCCATTCTTGGACCTGCTCAAAGTTGGAGAACTGACACCTGGAAACAAATAATACCCAACTTGTCATCTCTTTCAAAAGGGTTAGTGCACTACAAAAACATGCTGGGTAACATTCTTACATGAAACCTTCCTGAGGGCAGAGTATGCCACTGTTAAAGTGGATGTAAACCCGATTCATGAAATTTGACCTAGGCGCATATATCTGTAGCGTTTACTCATCTCTCTCTAAAGCATGTAGTCCTGTGTCTTTCATGATAACTTCTGGCAAGTTCTCATACAACTGAGATAACCAGAATGAAATTTGTATTAGGGTGGGTGCTATAAATAGATCTGCAGATAGCTTGTCTTGTCACAACACAGCTGTGCACATGCCTTCCTTCCTCTGCAAAAGGAGGGTGTGAGCCTTTCCTCCAAACAGCTGTCACACAGTGTATGCCAAGAAGCCACTCCTGATGATGAATGAGGAAGTAAAAATTCTAACACAATGTTAGAATTCTAAAGAACATAGAAAGCTGAAGACATCAGATATGCAAGTAAAACTTATGTATGAGAATTTGTTTCATCTCTGTATCATCTGAGGCTGTTCACTTCACTGGGTATAGGAGAGGGTTTACATCCGCTTTAACTTCTCATTCTAAAAATGCAAGGTGCCCGGTTGTCACATTTTGCTTCTGTGCTTCAATTCAATAAACCAGTACAAGTATGCAGGTAAAAGCTTTAGATTTTAGGCCTCACACACAGAAGTTAACACAGCCCCGTTTAGGAGCTTTTTTTTACAGCTTAAAAACACCTCTCCATGTTATTCAATCGCCTCATACACAAACAGGCGTTTTTGAGCTGTAAGTAGCATAGGCGTTTTTAAGCTCCAAAAAAAACACAGGACCAGTGCGCTCTGAGGCTCCAGCGCTAGAGCTGTAAAAACGGCAGATGCGGGTAAAAGCTGTTAAACAAGGGTTAACACTGTATACAGAGCGTTAAGCCTCGTCAGGCGTTTCTCTGCCTCTATTCAAAATCATTGGTTCCCTATGGAAGCCCACTGATTTGAACAGAAGTCGCACCGGAAGGCGGATCATGATGATGCGACTTGTGTGCTGAGAATCTTGAAGGGAAACCCCGCCAAAATGGAAAAGAAAAAAAAAAAAAAAAAATCAGCGTGGGGTTGACCCTCCAAGAGATAGCAGGCCCTTTGGTCTGGTATGGATTTTAAGGGGAACCCCCCCTTGTGGACCATACCAGACAACGTGCCCTCAACATGGGGGTGCTTTAACCCCCTACCCATTGTATCCCTACCCCATTCACCAAAAAGAAAAAAAAAAGTGTCAAAAATAAACACAGTACACAGGTTTTTAAAGCATTTTATTAAGGTAGATCCGGCGTCTCTTCCGATTCCTTCTTTCCTCTCCGACTCTTCTCCCTCCTCCGATTCTTCTCCTCTCTGCGCTGTCTTCTGTTATCCTGGGTCTTCTCTCTCTGTTTTTCTTCCGATGTGGACTCAACGCAATCTCCCGATGTGATGCTGGGTCCGCCGCGTGCAATGACCTATGTTGGCATGGGGCGGGGCCACCCACTGAAGTCATCCAGAGGCCCCACCCCTTGTGACAGCACCGCCCCCCCCATCATGCCCTGGGTAGTGACGCCACAAGGGGGTGGGCCTCCTAATGACGTCAGCGGGTGGATCCATGCCAATATAAGTCATTGCACACAGCGGACTCCGCATTACAATGGGAGAACGTGTCGAGTCAACATAGGAAGAAGAACAGAGGGAGAAGAAGACCCGGCAAAAGAGCAAGAAGAGAAGACAGCACAGGGAGGAGAAGAACCGGCAGAGGGAGGAGAGGAACCGGCAGAGGGAGGAGAAGAACCGGCAGAGGGAGGAGAAGAACCGGCAGAGGGAGGAGAAGAACCGGCAGAGGGAGGAGAAGAACCGGCAGAGGGAGGAGAAGAACCGGCAGAGGGAGAAGAGCTCGGAAGAGATGCCAGAGCTGCCTTAAGCGTTTCCAGACCAGTTTGTGTACATTTACTGCTGCAGAGTGGCACAATCCCACATATCGCCATCTATAACCGATGGCTCATTTGTGCCCACCGCACTCTCCAGCAATATGGCCGCGAATCGGACGGACTCGATATCCGCCAGCTACCCGCGATTGCCTGTCAGAGAAGAAAAATGGGGAACTGCCAATGTAAACACGGGAGTTCCCCGCTCTGTCAGGCAGCATGTAAGAGATCTGCTGATCCCTGTCACTGGGATCAGTTAGATCTCTTAAGCCCCTGGGAGCCCAGCACCCTCACAGTTAGAACACGCCTAGGGAACACAGTCCCCTAGATCACCCCATGCAGGTTAACCCCTTAACTGTCAATGACATTTACACAGTAATCAGTGGATATTTAAATTTCTGATAGCTGTATAAAATGTCATTGGTCCCAAAAAAGTGTAAAACATGTCCGACATGTCCGCTGCAATATCAGTCCCGATAAAAAAAAATAAAAAAAAAAAAAATCTGCAGATCATCGCCTTTACTAGTTAAAAAAAAAAAAACAAAAACAAAAAAAAAAACAAAAAACACAAAATTAGTAAAAAACGTCATAAATGAATTCTCGGGGTGTGTAAACGCTGCAACTTTTGCGGTGGTGGTTTTTTGACACTTTTTCCAGGTGTATGGATATCCCATACTCATTCATGTGGGGGGCAGGATCTGGGGGCTTCCAGATGCCGATAAGCCCCTGCCCGCAGACCCAGACAACCACCGGCCAGGGTTGTCGGGAAGAGGCTCTTGTCCTCAACAAAGCACCCACCCGCCCATGTTGAGGGCGCGTAGCCTGGAATGGGGTGGGGGCTCGCTCATTCCCTCCCCCCCTTCCTGACCTGCTAGGCCCCGTGCGGATAAGGGTCTGGTATGGCTTCTTGGGGGGGGGGGGGCGACCCCATGAAATTTTTTTTTTTGGCGTGGGGGTTACCCTTAGAATCCATACCAGACCGAAGGGTCTGGTATCTCTTGGAGGGGAACCACACGCCAATTTTTTTTTTTTTCACTTTGGCGGGGGGGTTCCCCTTCAAGATCCTCAGCACACAAGTCGCACCACAAGTCGAATAATCATGATGCGACCTCTATTAAAATCAATGGATTCCCGTAATGCCCGTGTGTATGAGGCCTTAAAGTGGTTCTAAAGGCAGGTGGGGTTTTTTTTTTCCTTCATGCATTATATGCATTAAGGTTAAAAACCTTCTGCATGCAGTCCCCCGTCAGTCCTCCCTAAATACTTACAGGAGCCTGATTTTGATCCAGCGATGGGCGCGAGCATCAGCTCTCCCTTTCTCCTCATTGGACAGACAGCAGCAGGAGCCATTGACCCCTGCTGCTGTCAATCACAACCAGTGAGGAGAAAGCAGCCAAGCCACACTATCAATGTACACATAGAACTGGCTCAAGAGCGAGCACACACACGAATGCCACCAAAGCAAACAGGGGGAGGGACCAGAGAAATTAAGGATCAGGGATGCTCCGAGTAAAACCAATGCACAGAGCAGGCAAGTACAATCCTTGTTAGCTTTTAAAAATACACATTTTGGCTTTAGAATCACTTTAACTTTCCAGATATTGCAGTTATGCTAAACCCAATGAGACCAGATCTGATCTTTCTTGAAATGCAAAGAACTGGGTAATTATCCTCCTGAATATGGTGCCATGACTCCCAAGGAGGAAAGCGCTTAATACCCAGTACTCTCCATTTAATGTTTATGGGTAGAGCTAGGATTTCCCTAGGTCTAAGGAGCAAAGAAAATATGACATTGTCTGCAAAAGTGTTTTATAGGTTTTAATTCCCTATGTGTATTAGGTTTCAAACAATAGTACTTTAACACTCATATCTTGTTGGAGTGCTGAAGAGTGCGCTACTAATTTGGAAGTTTGGTTGGGCTTGCAGGTACTAGGAGCAGGTGAAGCAGCAAGTAGGAGTCTGACGTCATCTCATGGAAAAAAAAGGAGGGAACAGCAATAGTCAGAGAAGGTTTTATAATCTGTTTGACCATTGGGTTCCAACCACAGCAATACACTTACTGGTTTGGACTACCTGCAGACATAAGATAACAGTCCCCACTCCCTATACTATTGTCATGCTAGAAAAACTAACAAAATGATTAGTTCATAAAAAACAGATTTAGAATGTAACATTTACCTGATTACTTTGCAGTCCTTGCAGGTCAGGTGAACTTGGAAGGGATCCCGGCACTCTACTGATTCTATCAGCTGCAAAGGAACCTGTAATGATGATAAAATACTTAAAACAATCTGAACTGATTTATGAGCAGAATTACAACTTCATTTTTTGAGTAGCGGCTACCTAAGATGTACATGCCTATTCAAACCAAGGTCCATGTGTACTAAGAATCGAGTTAGAAGATCAAAGTACAAGACAAATCTGACAAATGAACAACAGATTCCAGAATATGACTGTAGCACCCTTCCAACCCAAAATCACTTGCATTAGGGAGTGTTTGCAAGCATCTTGGACATCAACAGCTTGATCAAATGGCTGTGACTGCTCAATGGCATCCATACACCGCTTCCACTTCATGTCTATGCTTTAAGCCGGGTACACATTGGCCGAATGTCTGGAGACATTTGCCGGTTCAAAAATAAATTTAGCCCGTGTGTATGTCGGTCTGTCGAACAAGCATGCTGGAAAATCAGCAGCTGACCGACTTCCGATCAGCACTCTCCACCAATGGCGGAGAGCGCCGATCAGAGAGGGGGAGATCGCTGTACTTAGCATAGTAAGTACAGTGGCTCTGACTGGAACTGACAGTTTTTTTTTGTTCAACCCAGCAAAAAATCCTATAGTGTGTACCAGGCTTTAGTATCTCAAAAACCATACAAACACACAATGATCTTAAAAGTTAATATAATTACATCTTCGCACTTGAATATTCATTATCTTAATTACTACATCACACCTAGGGATTTTGGGAAATTGTTCTCACCAGGCAATAGACAACACCCTAGTAGCATTCTTTATAAATGCCTAGAAGTCGCTTGATCTAAACAAACTGAAAGTCAGCCCTGATAACCAGCAAGGTAAGGCAAAACAAGAAAAACCAACAAAAGAAGCCATTATTTTCCAAAACCTGAAGACTTATGTTAAACCACAGGCAGTTATTTTCTTCTAAAAGTCTTGTTTTACAGCCAAAGCAATGGGGAGAAATCAGGGCTGATCAGCTGTGGTCTTTTCCACAATCAGCCTCTTAATGCCTGCAGTAAGCAGCAGAAAGGTGAGCCATAAAATTAACTCACTTGGATTTTAAAACTAGGCATGCTGTCAGGTTTTGATGAGCCATGTGAGTGCATGTATGCAGGTCTATACATGTGTGTAAATATAGATAATACAAATGCAAATATAAATACAGGCATGCGTTACTCAGTGCATGTGTGTGTTTTTTTAGGTTTGCTTTTTGTATGTGGAGAGAAGTCAAGCAAAACAAAAGTCACTGCGTCAATTAGAATGTTAAAGCTGAACTCAGATTGTGACAAAAGCAACCCTTGCAGTGCTTCCTTCTGCCCAGAAAATCAAGTCGTCATTGAAGGGCAACAGGAACAAAGCCCTATTTTATTGGCTAGGTGTACAGGGCCTAAAAATTGTAATAGCTCAGACTAATAATGTGACAGAATAATTTTGAAAACCACTGTTCTAAATATGCATTTGCGCATTGACTTGACAATTAAAGGGTAAATCCTCTGACATTCTTGTCTGTATGCTCAGTATGGTATACAAAGTACCTACATTGATAAAAGACTCTTTATACTTGATGTTGAGACGATAATTGGACAAAGAAATGACCGCATCTTCTGCTCGCCCCACAAACTCTGTGCTCTCTCCATGAAGTTCTTGGAAAGGAACCTGGATAATTAAAATAGAATACACATGGGTTTTAGCAAAAACAGACTATTAGAAAATTGCAAGATACAACAGAGTTGCCTCACCTGAAGGTTTTCATCTTCACGGATCAGCTGCTTACGTGGGAAAATCTGATTGGCTTGAATACACTCTAAGCTATTCTGACTTTCATCATCCTAAAAAAAAAAAAAAAAAAAAAAACACAAACAAGAGAAGCAATTGGCCACTACCCATGAAGAATGTTTTCAAGTGACAGTTGTGTGCTCTAGTCACAAACATCTTACCATGTTTTATCCGGAACAGATGTGGAAGGAAAAAGTGGAAGACCGCTCTTCTTTGAGGCCTCTACATAAAATCAGATACTTCTAAATAAAAAAAAAATTAAAAAATTAAAAGAAAAAGTAATTTCTTAGCAATAGCTTGAAATTCCCTTAATAAAATTTATAAAACTTTTCTTGTACACTCCTAAAGCAAATAAATCAGCATTCCCCCAATTTTTATGGTTGTGTTAATTTGAAGGAAAAAGGTCCTAGGATTTTATGATTTGGCTTTCCAGCAAATAGGACTAAAAGTGCAACTAAAGTAAAATTCTAAAAGTATAATACAACTCAGAAAAGCAGTAAAACAACTTAATTTAGAGTTTAAAGAGGAAGTAAACCCTGATGTAAACCCTGATGGGTTTACCTCCTCTTATTCACCAGCAATGTAAAAGCATAATAGGCTACTATGCATCTCATACTAGCCTATTATGTGCCACTTACCCGCCATCGACGCCCGCGCTGTCCCCGCAGTAGGAAGTGTCCACCTTAGCCCCTCTTCCTCCTGGGGCTGTAAACTCCGGTGCTGTGACTGGCCGGAGTCACAGGACATCACTCCCGCACATGCGCGCGGGATCCGCCAAACGCGGAACGCCGTCAGTGAAGAAACTGTACGGAGGCTGCTTCTTCATTGCGCATGTGTCGGATGACATCGGCACATGCCAGTATAGCGTACATCTCCTAAACCGTACAGGTTTAGGAGATATACAGGGAAGCTACAGGTAAGCCTGATTACAGGCTTACCTGTAGTTTAAAGTGGTTGTCAAGAGTTGACAACCAATTTAAGCTGATGAGCAGGGCCCCCGTAACTTTCTTGCCCTAAATCCTATTGTTCCTATACAGTCTTCCTTTATATTGAAAATTGCTGCACAAACTGTTGGCACAAAACAAGTCCTGAATACTATTACTACTATTACAACCCCAATTCAAAAAAAAAGTTGGGACACTAAAATCTACATAAAAACAGAATACAATGATTTGCTAATCTGTCAAATTCATATTTTATTCACAATAGAAAATGGAAAACATGAACATGTTTAAAACGGAGAAAACGCACCATTTTAAGAAAAAAATATATTTTGAAACGGCTGGCAGCAACACATCTCTAAAAAGTTGGGACGGGGCCAGGTTTACCACAGTGTAGCATTCCCTCTTAACACTCTGAAAATGCCTGGGAACTGAAGACCAGCAGCTGGAGTTTTGGGAGAGGAATGTTATCCCATTGTTGCCTGACATAGGATTCTAATTGCTCAACAGTAGAGATGAGCGAACTTCTAGAAGTCCGGGTTCTGCTGGTTCGGCCGAACTTCGGGACAAAGTCCGGGTTCGGGTCCGGACAGAACCCGAACTTTGTCCCGGACCCCGAACCCCATTGAAATCAATGGGGACACGGACTTTTAGGCACAAAAAAGGCTGTAAAATAGTCCTGGAAGGTCCTAGAGGTCTGCAAAAGGAAGGAAATGGGGGTAAGGGTGGGGCAAGTGACCTACAAAGAAATGGGGACAGGGAAATAACTTTAAACATTTAAAAAAAATAAAAACATAAAAGAAATGCAAAAATGGAGATCATCTTCAAAATGGGTCTGAAAAGTTATAACGGTAGAGGCCATAGAACTGTTCTAAAATCATCTTCAAACTGTGTCAAAAAAGTATAAATAAGCCGGGAGAACCCATATCACTGTTCTGCAAAATGTGTGTGTCACTTTAAATGAAACCGTGAATAAGTGCACATCTATTCTGCAAAATTCTTTAAAGTCTGTGTGTCACTTTAAATGAAACCGTGAATAAGTGCACATCTGTTCTTCACACGTCTGTTTAGTCTGTGTCACTTTTATTATAGCCGCTAATAAGTGCACATCTGTTCTTCACACAGAACAGATGTTCTGCACCAGAACAGATGTTCTTCACACAGAACATCTGTTCTGCACACATCTGGAAATAGTTTAGAACACTTTACCTAAAACCGGGGAGGAACCATACACCTGTTCTTCAAACATCTGGAATCTGTGTGGGAAACTACAGCATAGAGAAGAACAGGCATATGGTTCCGCTCTTTACACACTGTTTGCAGATAGTTTCAAACTATTTCCAGATGTGTGCAGAACATCTGTTCTGGTGCAGAACATCTGTTCTGTGTGAAGAACAGATGTGCACTTATTAGCGGCTATAATAAAAGTGACACAGACTAAAGACACAGTGAAAATAATATCGGCGATTATTCACGTGTAGACAAGAAGT
>BLSH010507318.1:300855-326417 GCA_018402905.1 Glandirana rugosa | reverse complement strand
TTACTGATGGTAGCCTTTGTTACTTTGGTCCCGGCTCTCTGCGGGTCATTCATTAGGTCCCCCCGTGTGGTTCTGGGATTTTTGCTCACCGTTCTTGTGATAATTTTGACCCCACAGGGTGAGATCTTGCGTGGAGCCCCAGATCGAAGGAGATTATCAGTGGTCTTGTATGTCTTCCATTTTCTAATAAATTTCTCCCACAGTTGATTTCTTCACACCAAGCTGCTTACCTATTGCAGATTCAGTCTTCCCAGCCTGGTGCAGGTCTACAATTTTGTTTCTGGTATCCTTTGACAGCTCTTTGGTCTTGGCCATAGTGGAGTTTGGAGTCTGACTGTTTGAGGTTGTGGACAGGTGTCTTTTATACTGATAACGAAATTCAAACAGGTGCCATTAATACAGGCAATGAGTGGAGGACAGAGGAGCCGCTTAAAGAAGTTACAGGTCTGTGAGAGACAGAAATCTTGCTTTCTTGTAGGTGACCAAATACTTATTTTCCACCATAATTTGCAAATAAATTCTTTAAAAATCAGACAACCATTTTCTGGATTTTTTTTTCTCATTCTGTCTCTCATAGTTGAAGTGTACCCATGGTGAAAATTACAGGCCTCATCTTTTTAAGTGGCAGAACTTGCACAATTGGTGGTTGACTAAATACTTTTTTGCACCACTGTATATGCACGCACACACACACACACACACACACACACACCTACCTTATTAGGTATTCCCCTACTAGCATAGGTGGTCTTATAAGGGGAGGGCTTTATTAAGGAGTGCCTTCCATGCCGGGACTGCAGGAATAGACTTTTTCCAGGAAAGAACTATCAATTTCCTAGTATAGTAAAAGAAAAATGTCAAAAGTGTATGCGTCACTTTCTTAGGAGCCAGGGTATCCACAAGCCCTAGGAGATACACTCCAACAGTCGGTCTTAGACAAAGTGTGGCGACTTCCTCCCCACACCCAACAACCTCTAGCCAAAATCTTTGAATGGCCGTACAGTCCCAGAAAATGTGGAGAAAGTACGCACTGGGTGCAGTACACCACCAGCAACAGGGTGACTGGACGGAAAAGACCCTAGCCAATCTGGCCAGAGGTAAATTCAAGGTATTAATTTGTATTGAATAAGATTATCTCTAGCAGATACTAGTCTAGAGAAATTAATCTCCCAAATATTGCCCCAGTCATCTTCTGAGTGTTTTTAACCGCACTTGTTTATGGTTTAATAAATACTGGTGTTACTGCAGTTACACCCCCATACACGATCAAAAAATCCTACGAAAAAAATACCGCTTTCAAAGCAATCACGCGATAAATCGGATAGGTGGTACAGAGTCGATCATTACAGTTCATCCGATCGGACATGGATGAAAATTTTTTAGTACAGTTGTCCTTCGAAAATGCAATAAAAATACACAACAAATTACATCACTTCCAATGTTTTATTCTGTCATACGAGAATTTTCGTGACTTTAGTAAACTCTTCAGGTTCGATCTGAGATTAGCATGCTAAAAAAAAAAAAAAAAAAAAAAAAACAGACAGACAATCATTCATCCGGTAATCTCATTGTGTGTACCAGGCATTAGAAGCTCCTCTGTTTTCTTCTGCCTCTGAGTGCTGCTCAAGTGCCATCTGTGCATCCCCCAGTTATTCTTAGTCCAATTGGATGGTAACCAGGATATCCAGAGGTTCCATTCATACTGAAGAGCCCTATATACCCCCAAATTATCCCAGTTGCAAAACTCATACTACCAACACTTGCTGGATTTTTTTTGTCCAGCAAGAGCCAATCCAGCTTGATATGTAGAGCTGCATATCACAGTTCAATCAGGAGAGATGAACAGACATTCTTTAAAGTTTTTGAAACTCATCCTACAGGGTCCCATGAATTAACATTTAAAGTGACTGCTGGCTCTTCATAAACAGGTGACAACCAAGTATTTATGAAAACAAAAAGGAGAGTTAACATTATAAAACAGGGAGGAGGATGCATGCGTCAAACAAAAATCGAAACCATAAAACGATCAGTGAGAATCACGTTGATGAAACAGATTTCTGTAAACTCAAGGGGCGCATTAGGAAATTTGTGCAACCTCCTAGGCCTCAACGGCAGCACTGATCTCAGGATAAACCATTCCCAAGATGGGACAGCTCAATGGTCGTGTACAAAGAGGGTAATTGAATCATGCTGATCAACCAAGCAAAAAGGTAACACACAGCTCCTGGCAATACTATGAATGGAAATAAACCCATAAGCCTCGTCTTTCTCCTGAGGTCAGAATGTTTACACCTATGTTAACAAGAACTGACTGTGCATTAAAAGGCACAGGACTAACGCGCCTTTCCCTGCATTGCTCCCCGCACCAAAGAGTCACACTTCAGCTGTAGAAGGATTATTACTCCAGCTCTGTTATCTGTACTGCGGGGATCTTTGCGAGAACCACAAGATCACTGTGTAATATAGACCATCAGCATTAATGTACACCAAAAATCAAAAGCTGATTTTAGGTCTGCTGGCCTCCCCTTTCTGTGTAAACAGAACATTTCTAGCCTTGAAATAATTAGGCTGCATTCACACTTGCGTGACAAGTTGCTTTTTTGGGGTGTTTGTCACACAACAGCATAGGAGCAGCCAATTCACTCAAATAGCGCCAAAGTAGCTCCTGCACTCTTGGCAGTAAGCCTTATGCATTTTTGAAAATGTGCATTGTCATGCAACTGCTTCTTGCGCTTGTGGTGCTTTAAGAATAGCACTGCAAGCACAAAGTGCATTTTGAGTGTTTCCAGAAATATTCACCGTGAACTGCATTTCTGCATGTGTTTCCAGAATGCCAAGGATAAGTTCACCTTCTGGAGCATGTTACATATTACACCCACATTTAGGGTGTAACATGTTACAGCACGTCCTCCTCAGCATCCTTGAGAAGGGACAGGGGATCCT
The DNA here is from genome assembly GCA_018402905.1 of Glandirana rugosa. Lineage (NCBI taxonomy): Eukaryota > Metazoa > Chordata > Amphibia > Anura > Ranidae > Glandirana > Glandirana rugosa. Next base: position 323,474 of record BLSH010507318.1, on the reverse strand, counting down.
CTCCCTGCACCAGCTGTCACATTTTGAAAGCAGCGCGGATGTGCGAGGCTCCACCCAGAGTCAAGTCTGCCACTATGCTACACACTTTGTAGTTCTAAATAAACCGCCAGGGCGCCGATGAGCACCCTCGTAGTTCATTCACAAGCCCTGCAGGTTTTAATCTGACCGCTTGTACAGAGGTATAGGCTGAAAGTTGTAGGGCTTGTCTGCAGGAGCCTGATATTGCACCCATGAACCCACAAACTAAATATACTGCTGTTTACCAGTCCTTAAATGTTGTAGCTTCATTAGATTTTTTCTGCCCCCCCCCTTTATGATCACCTGATAACCCAGTTAATACCGCTTCTTGTCCCTGGGCAGCTACATACAGTTCACTGTGTCTACACAGCCATGGTTGTCACCCAGATTGGACTTGAAGAATATTTTCAGCAAGTACAGAACATTTTTAAAGGTAACCTGTAAACCACAAAATATGGGAACTGCTATAGTTGCATTATTTTTGAAGGAGTATGCACAGAGGTTGTTCCGTTATTCAGTCACTGACCTGGAACGATTAGGTATTCAGTGAAGTCAAGACAACTGTGAAATAGTAAAGAAAGGGCAAGGATAACAGACCCAGATCATGAAATCTTAAAAGGGGTACACTCCAGCTCCCATTTTTCTATCTTCACAGGTTTCTTTAAACTTAAAATGAACAGCAGAACTATTTTTCCCCAACCAACAACTAATGCATTTTATATAGTTTAAATGTCATCAGTTTACAGCTGAAATAACATAGCTGTGTATTGTTCTAACATGAAAGCAGTATGCCAAGAGCCAGCAAAAAGACAGAAGCTCATGTGTGCAGCAGGTGACTGTCACACCTGTGGTGACGTAACTCACTGAAAACGGGAAAGCAAGCAATAAACAATGTCAGATATTCATTGCATAGCTAGGGGATGAACCATCCAGAAAAAGCACAAAGAGGAGAAGCTATTTCCAGCTCACCATGAAATCTCCTATGATCCTGACAGCTCTGTGTAGTAATATGTTCACACCATTCACTCTGCCCTCTCAATCAGCAGTGATGATCCCATTGTTTACATTTTCCAGTAATTCTACAAGCCCAACTCCAAAAAAGTTGGGACATTCTGTAAAAAAAAACTTACATAAAAACAGAATGTAAGAGTCACAAATCTCAAACACATTTTATTATTAAAAGAAAATATTTAAACTGAGAGAATGTACAATTAAAGCGGTTGTATGCCCAGACAACTTTTCTTGATCCTAACAGTCCCAGCATTATGAATAAATAGCGCGGTAGGTCACCGTTTCTACCGGCTTATAAAAGCAGTTATTGTATTTACTTGTAGTGATGTCTCCCGCGCATGCTCATTACATCCTCATTTTCCGGCAGGCCTGGACTGCGGCGGAAAAATGCAGGGTATATGCCAAGCTGCGCCATTACCTATTGTTGACGTCAGCCCCGGCATCCCGTGATAGTACCACAATCAGAGGAGGGTTATTGACAACTCGTGACGTCACAGGGTGGAGGAGACAGAGAGCCGCTGAACAAGGACTGCAGTGGGGAGCAAGCAGTTTACTGTGGACAGCAATCACTAAACCCCACAAAATAAACCAAAAGCAAGGATTTAATTTATGTAATAATGTAACCATTGTTTTTTTGGCCTGAACTTCAAATCGTATTGCGCATGCGCAGGATTACGGCCTCCATAACATAGTGAGGGTGAAAATAACACACAGTAAAAGACACGGAAGCACACAATAGGAATGGCGCCGGCAATGAGGAGTCCGGATCGCGCACAAAATAACATTTTCAAAACAGTAAGAACACTTTTCAGAGATTGTGATACCAATAGTTTAATTGCTAATAGGATATTACATTGAATGGTTTAACCACTCCTTACCGGCGTAGTGTAATAATACACCAGCAAGGTGTACTCCCCATCCTGAGTGGACCTCATATGACGTCCTCCCGTTTTCGCCGCTCTGCGGGCCCCCCATCACAGCGATCGGGGATCGGGCGTGTCCCTCGGGACTCAGCACATCCCATATTGGGGGGAAGAGCCAATAAAATTGGCTTTTTACCACGTGACCGGCTGTGTCCTATCACAGCCGGTCACTTCTGATATTAACATGCATCTGCGTTCACACCGCTCGTGCACGCAGCGTGGGGATCGGGGTTGAGGCTTGTCCCTCGGATAAAGCCCAGCCCCAATCAGGGTAAAGAGCCAATAAAATTGTCTCTTTACCACGTAACCGGCTTTGTCCAGTCACAGCCGGTCACATGATGTAAACAAACCGTGGTAACGAGCTGTTACCGGGTCCTCCTCCTCACACCCCAATTGTGCGCAAGAAGGAGATTGCGGTAACAGCTTGTTACTGCTTAGGGTACACACCAAGCACACTGATTGCTGCTGCCCCCCCCCCCCCAGTAATGAAGAGGACCTGTCACCAGCCCATCAGAGTACCTGTCACCAGCCCATGCGTCAAAATATATATTGGGGTGTTTACTTTGCAAAATGGGGTAATTTTCTGGGTAATTCCACTGTCCTTGAACCAGGACCTTCAAAAGTGTGATGATAGGTAGGAATGAAATTAGATGTGTAATTTATGCTCTTAGAACGCCTGAAGGTACTACTTCAATGCTGGACCTCTCTATGTGGCCAGGCTGTGTAAAAGCCTCACACATGTGGTATCGCCATACTCGGCACAAATAGCAGAAAGTATTTTGGGGAGTAATTTTTGCTATGTACAAGCTCTGTGTTAGAAATATCTTATAAATTGACCACTTTGTGTAAAAATAAAAGCGGTTTCAATTTTCTTTCCATGTTTTTCGAAGACTTCTGGAAAAAAAAAAAAAAAAAAAAAATGAACCGTACAAAAGACTCATAATCCCTCAGAATATACGTTGGCTTTCCAAAATGGGGTCATTTTGTAGGCAATTCCATTGTCCTGGTGCTCCAGGGTCTTCAAAAGTTTAACATTTTATGTGTAATTTATGTTCCTACAACGCTTGACGGTGCTCCAGAATGTTGGACCGCTCTATGTGGCCAAGCTGTGATAAAGTCGCACACCTGTGGTATCTCTATACTCAGAATAGTAGCAGAATGCATTTTGGGGTGCAATTGGAAGTATGCACATGCTGTGTGGGAGAAATCACTTATGACAATTTTATGTTAAAAAAAAAAAAAAAAAAACTCACCATGCCTCTTACTAAATACCTTGGAATGTTCTACTTTTCAAAAAGGGGTAATTTGAGGGGTATTTGTACTTTCCTGACATTTCAGGGTCTCAAGAAATGATAGGCAGTTAGTGCAGCCCTCTATCAGGAAATTCTAGAGCACTTCATGCTTCCCTCTGCTGTTCAGCTTTATGGAGATGCAAATTTAATTTTCCAGCAGGTATCACTGCTTGATTGGCCAGCAAACTTGCCTGACCTAAACCTCAGAGAATCTATGGGGTATTGTCAAGAGCAAGAAGATGAGAGACACCAGACCCAACAATGTAGACAAGCTTTAGGCCGCTTTCGTACGGACGTTTCTTCCATTCAGGTCTGCCTGTCCGTTCTTTCAGGCGGACCTGAACAGACCACACATGCAGCCCTATGGAGCAACGGATGTCAGCGGAGACATGTCCACTGACACCTGTCGCTCTCGACCCATAAAGTCTGTGGATCGGATGACAGACGGATCCGTTATCATCCAATTTCCCATAAAGGAGAGCGGGGGAATCAGACGGATCCATCTCTAAAGAGAGCGGAGACGGATCCGTCGGCTCAGTGGGGATCAGCCGAGCGATCGCCGCTGCCGTAAAGGCCATGTGAAACCGGCCTAAAGCCTCTATCAAAAGCAACCTGGCTTCCATAACACCTCAGTAGTGCCACAGTCTGATCGCCTCCATGCCGCATTGATGCAGTAATTCATGCAAAAGGAGCCCCAACCAATATTGAGTGCATACTAGCATTTGCATTTGGCAAGTGGAAATTAGTGGAGGGCAAGTGTGGAGCAGGGGAGGCCAGTTTCCTGGCTGATCAATTCTGGCAGAAGTGGTACGGCCATCAGAGCGGCCCAGAGGAGGGCTTCCTGCCTCCTGGGCCACTCTGATAAATCAGGAGGATCTGGCGGCCGGATCACACAGAGCGGGGAACTCCCGCTGTGACATGGCTTGTATATGAAAAGCCGACTGCTGTCAAAGTCCCTGCTTCACACCGAGATCCCCGCTCGGTGTGAACCGGCTGTCAGATCCTCCCGATTCCTCCCTGCTGCAATGATGGGCAATGATAGGCTGCATTTATAGGCACTAGTAAGCACTAATGAGGCGGCACTCTTAAGCTGCACAGATGGTGCCGCACTGATATGCTGCACAGATATGTTAATATTGTTAAAGTTGCTAATTTTTATTTTTGGAACCTATATCTGCATAAAACATTTAACTGTCATTTCATGAAGCAATTTACAAAGTCGTGTTTAGGGGTGGGGCAACTGGTTTCGAGTAAATCTTAAGGTCTGGACAGAAGAAGCGTGTCCAAGGTGGCCACCTGAACAGTCGCACTATCAGGAGCTCTGCTGGCTGCACTGATTTTTCTCCTCTCCTGGACTTTCATCCTGCCTGAAAGTACAAGACATCACCTGTATGAGACGCCGATCCTCCAGGGCTTCGTCTGGTCGGGGTAAGAAGCTCCAGTTCCCGGAGATAGGGGAGGGACAGACGCCACCTCAGCCTACTAGGCCTGAACACCACGCCATGAGGAAGCGCAGCATGGAGACACAGACGGAGCCCTCCGGGGGAGAGGATTCCTCCCAGCCGGGCTTTGTGGTGGACATTATGTCGGCGATTGCTCTCTGCCAAACCTCACTAACCACCAAGCTCGAGGCAGTGCAGCTGGAGATGGGCATTGTGAGACAGGCAATGGACAAGTTGCGCTCACGTGTTACTGAGGCTGAGCAGCGTGTAGGCCTAAACGAAGACACCATTGCAGAGCATTCCTCCGCCCTACGTACGATTCAAACCATATTTAAAACTATGGAATATAAAATCGATGCTGCTGAAAATAGGAACAGGAGGATTCCGCATTGTGGGTATGGAGGAGGGGGTGGAAGGAGATAACCCTGTTTGTGGAAACTATTGCGGGACCTTCTACCCAATGCCCACTTTTCTCCATATTAGGTTGTTGAACGGGCACATCAAGTACCACCTAAGCCGGGTCCTGTGGGTTCCCCTCCGCATACCCTGATATTTCGCTTGCTCAACTTCAGAGATAGTGATGAAGTTCTCCGCGCTGCCAGAATCCAGGGGGAAATACGCTACCAAAATGGCAAGCTACTCATATTCCTGGATTACTCTATAGAGACACAGAAGTTTAGAAAATCCTTTCACCAGGTGAAAGCGGCTCTGAGGGCGCGTAATATCAAGTACAGTGTTAGGTTTCCTGTTAGACTAAGAGTTCAAGATGGAGAAACCACACGCATCTTTCTTTCACCGCGGGAGGCCTCAGCCTGGATGGATTCCCTACCACCCCATCGTTGACGGGGAGTGTGTAAGCCCTCCATTTCATAATTTCTACATTTCAGGAGGAGAATACATAATATGATTAGCACACTTTTGTTCTCTCTTATCCATATGGTGTCATCATCATGCTCAGTGTGGAAACAGTTTTCTTCCTGATCTTTCAGAGTTGTACTGATGTGCGGTTTATATAACTATGTTCTCTGTTTAAAGTGGTTGTATACTCTATCGTTTTCAACTAAGGAAGCTGACATCTTAACCTCCATTTAATCTGCAACTGCCATGATGCGGCACATGTGATCAATTATTACACCACCCATTGGATGGTTTTCTAGTTTGGTTGAGAGCACAATCAAGGAGACAGCTAGTATTTCCGGCATGCTGGGAATATTAACTCTTTTTTGACACCATCAAATCAATGGGTAGACAACCGCTTTAAGTATTGTGCCCCTGTTTGCAGGCGACGTGAAGGAAAACACTCCTGTTTATTTGAGGAAAGCATAACCTACGGGGGATGATGCTGGCTGCCCGAATAAGGCACTTGGCTATATTAGCCCTCCTATGCCTCAATCCCAGGAGAACAGTTTAGATTTTTATTTTATCCGCTCAGTGTCAGACTATTGCAGGCAACTCCGGAGTGCTGGAACCAGCCCTAAAAGTGGCCTGATATGTCTGGCTCATGCCCTCCAGGTTTGATTGCCTTAACTGACTGACTTTGTTTGGGGTTTGATGCTCTCCATGTTTGGGATGGGGGTGCGGGGTGTTCTGTTCCTCGACTTCGTAGGAACGAGTGGTAGGTTATTGCTGTTTAGTACAGTGTTCTTTATACAATTCTTTTGGTGTTTTGTAATGTCATGTCTATACGGGACTCGCGCAGATGTATTACCTGCTGCAACATGAGTGGGTTCAATTGCTGCGCGAGTCCCACTTGGTACTGGGGTCTGTACCGCCACATGATGGGCCTGTTACAACTTCCTCCTTACAAGAGATATTTCACCCTATTGCCTTATGTCTGAACTCACCATAGTGTCATAAAACGTTAGGGGCCTGAATTCGGCTGTCAAGCGTTCCCTTGTATTCAAATTTCTCCAAAAACATCAACCACACAACTGTATTCTGCAGGAGACACACCTGTTAAACTCTACAATTAGGGGCCTTAGGAGACCCTGGGTGGACACTAACCTACATTCCACATATTCTAAGGGGAATCCAGGGGTGTGCTTGTTAGAAAATCCCTGCCTTGCCAGGTCCTGGGGGTGCGTACAGACCCTGGGGGACAATCGGTGATTGTACATGTTACTATATATATATTCAGCTAAAAAGCAGACACAGCCTCTCCCAGGGGGCAGTCCTCACTTGGCATAACCCCTCCTGCCCTGTTCAGCAACTCAGTTCGTAACAAGCAGTATAAACTCAACAAAAGAGGGGAGGGTGCTGCGTCTGTCAATGAACTCAGAGAAAAGGATTTTACGGCAAGTCAAAAAATCCTAATTTTCTCATTCGTTCATTGACGGACGCAGCCTCTTATTCTTGACATGCGGGGGATGTCCCAAAGCAGTGTCACAACGAGGGGTGGGCAACAACAGTACCCAACAAAGGGGAGGTGCCAGACGCGCCTCACACCACCGCCTGCAAAACCTTGCGGCCAAAAGCAGCATTGGAAGACCCTGCAACATCAACTCTGTAAAAACTTGGGAAAAGTGTGCACCGAGGTCCAAGTGGCCATTTTGCACACCTGAGAAACAGACGCCTGGTGTCGGAAAGCCCAGGAAGTACTAATCGCCCTGGTAGAGTGAGCCGTGACCGGAATGGGGGGCTCCTGGCCCCGAACAGCATACGCACGGGTCACCGTATGTTGTATCCAACGGAAATAGTGGCCGACGAGGCCGCCATCCACCACGACAAAAAGGGAAAATCGGACCTCCGAAGAGAGGCCGTGGCCGCCAGATACACCCGCAGAGCCCTAGCCACATCCAGGGAGTGCAAAGCAACCTCCTTAGGGTGAGATGGGCACGGGCACAGCAAAGGGAGGACAATGTCCTCATTGATGTGAAAAGACGAGACCACCTTCGGTAAGAAGGAAGGAGAAGGGCGCAAAGCCGCCTTGTCCCTATGTGGGACCAAGTACGGGGACCTACAGGACAGAGCCACCAGCTCAGACACCCGCCTAGCGGATGTAATAGCCACCAGGAAGGCCACTTTCTGCGAAAGCAGCTGCAGGGAAATTTCCCTGATATTTTCGAAAGGCGGCTTCTGAAGCACTGAAAGGACCAGATTAAGGTCCCAGGGTGCCAAAGGCGCCCGTACCTGGGGAGCAACATGGCAAACCCCCTGGACAAAAAGGTACGAATCAAGGAATGCGTCGCCAAAGGACGCTGAAAAAGAATCGCCAGGGCAGAAACCTGCCCCTTAAGCGTGCTCAATGCCAACTTGTGATCTAGGCCTTGCTAAAGGAAGGCCAGAACCCGAGCCACTGAAAGAACGGGGGTTCCATCCCCCCCGCCTCGCACCAGGCAATGTAAGCCAGGTGCGGTGATAGATCTTACGCGAAGTGGCCTTACGCGCCTTGAGCATAGTGGAAATTACAGACGACTCAGAGAGTCCCCCATCTTAACCCCTGGGGCTCAATAGCCAGAACATTAAAGCCAGCAAGGGTAAAGCAGGGTGCAAGATGGGTCCCTATGAAAGTAGGTCCTCGAAGCGGGAGCCGCCAGGGAACATCGACCACCATCCGGACCACGTTGGCGTACCATGGACGCCGAGGCCAATCTGGCGCTACCAGAATGGTTGGGATCCCTTCCGCCTCTATCCTGCGCAGGAGTAGCGGAAGAGAAGGTGGTACCGCGAACACGGAGCCACGAGGGCGTCTGCCAGCGGATCCCTTGTTCTGCTCACAAAGGCATGCACCTTCTGGTTGAGCTGGGATGCCAGGAGGTCCACGTCTGGCGTGCCCCACTTGACAAATCCGGTTGCAGGGACCACTCTCCCTGATCCAGCCTCTGGCGTCTGAGATAGTCAGCCTGCCAATTTGATGCACGGGATGTGAACGGCGGAGATTGCCAGCACGTGAAGCTCTGCCCACCGCAGAATGTGGGCTACTTCTGACGCCGCTGCCGCGCTCTTCGTTCCGCCTTGATGATTCATGTAAGCCACAGCTGTGGCGTTGTCTGACTGGACCCGAACAGGAGGACCGCGCAACCTCCCCGACCAGTGGGAGAGGCAAAGCCTGATCACTCGAAGTCCCAGCACATTGATCGGGAGACGGGACTCCTCCGGGGACCAGCGACCTTGGGTTGACAACAGCCCCAGAACCTCCCCCCCCCCAGCCGTATAGGCTGCCATCTGTCGTGACCACCGTCCATTCCACGGGTAGGAATGACTTCCCCAGCCCCAAGGCTGGGGCCCGCAGCCACCAGGCGAGGGAAACCCGGGTCTGCTGATCCAACCCGATCACCCGATCCAGAGATAGCGGAGACTTGTCCCACCGCAGCAGAATTGCCCGCTGCAGGGACCGGGTGTGACTCTGGGCATAGGGCACCGCCTCGAAGGTGGAGACCATCAGCCCCAACACCCTCATGCAAAATCAGAGAGGACCACCGCTGGGACAGAAGGGCCACACCGCAACTTGGAGCATCAAGACCCTGGCGGCAGGGAGAAACCTTCGGCTTCGGCTGCTCCGTGTCCAGAACCAAGCCCAGATATTCCAACTGGTGCAACGGAGTCAGTACCGACTTCGGAAGGTTGATCACCCAGCCGAAGTCCCGCAGGAAACCGAGGGTGATGTCCACAGTGTTCCTCAAAGCTGAGGCCGACTCCGCCCGCAGGAGGAGGTCGTCGAGATACGCCACCACTGCTATGCCCCTCTGTCGCAGCAGAGCCAGCACTGGGGCTAGGAGCTTGGTGAAGACCCGCGGGGCTGAGGCCAGACCGAACGGAAGGGCCACAAACTGGGAGTGGAGATCCCCTACCACAAAGCGCAGAAAGCGCTGGTGGCACGCACATATGGGCACATGCAGATACACGTCCTTGATGTCCAAGGAGGCCAAGAAGTCTCCCTGACGAAGCACCACCACCACAGAGTGGACAGATTCCATTCTGAATTTCCGCGGCCTCACAAAGAGGTGGAGAGCCTTCAGGTCCAAGACAGGCCTGACCCCATCTTTTTTCGGAATCACAAAAAGATTTGAATAAAAACCGCGGAAACATTCTGCAGAGGGGACCGGAACAATCACCCCCTGATAGAGCAGGACTTGCACGGACCCAAACACGGCCTGTCGTCCCCCCAGGGGAAGCCTATCTTGTACCCTGACGAAACCACCTCGCGCACCCAGATATCCGAGATGTGAGAGGTCCACCGGTCCGCAAACCGCAAGAGCCATCCCCCCACCTGAATCACGGGCGGGGGCGACCCATCATGCGGAGGAGGACTTCTCCGCCTTACGCTGACAGGGATGCTTCTGGCCCCCCGCGGGGGCCTTAGCAGGCTGAGAGACCTTGTTCGAGGCACGTGGTGCGCGAAAAAACCTCTCGAGTAGGGAAGGAAGGGCCCGCCCTGCGCTGGGGCTCCTTGCCCCTTCTAGGCTCCAGGAGGAACATACTCTTCCCACCCAGTGTAATCCTTGATGATCTCATCCAGGCAGGCCCCAAAGAGACGACCACCCTCAAACGGCAGGTCTGTCAGGCCCTTCTTTGACGTCTGGTCCCCCGACCAACATCTAAGCCACAGCAGACGTTGAATGACGACTGCGAACATGGACAGTTTGGACAGCATGGGAGCCATGTTGAGGGCCGCATCACAGAGGTACTTAAGGTTGCCTAACTGCACAGGTTCCGGAAGGGCCTGGAGAGTCACCAAAGCCTGGTGCACAATGGCCGTCCATTCCCTAAGTGCCTGTGCCACCAGTGCCGAAGCCAGCACCGGCCGCATGGCTGACCCTGCGACCAGGAACATAACCTTGGACACCGCCTCAGTCCTCCTGTCGGCCGGATCCCTAAATGGAGAGCCCTCGATCGGAATATTGGTCGTCTTGTTCAGGCGGGTCCACCGGAGACTTCCACTTCTGCAACAGGGTATCCTCAAAGGGATAGCGTACAGAAAAACGTTTAGGCATGGCAAATGGACCCTGAGTTCGTTGCCACTCCTTGTAAACAAACTGATCAAAGTACGACAAATAAGGAAATACCTTAGGCGTCCAGGTCGGCCTATGCGACCCAAAAGCGTATGGCGCCCCGTGTCGCAGCCGGGCCCAGCTTCAGCGTCTCACAGGCCGTTGAGACCAATGAGCCCACCAGAGCCCATTCACAAGCCACGGTGGTCCCCGAGGGCTCATCCTCTTCATCAGAGGGGTCCCCGAGCTCGCCTTCTGACAGCTCCAGGGGGGTCCCCGACACCACGGAGCCCCCCTGGTTTTCCAGACCTTTGTGGGATGCAGGGGCGGGCAGTGTTTTGTCAGGTAAGGAAGCAGTGGCTATGGGCGTGTTAACCCATGATCCACAATTACAGGGCTTAAGAGGTACCATGTTACTGCTTCCCATGACATAGAAACCAAGAGTGATGTATCTGAAGCCTATCTAGGAATGAGAGGGAATCTGGCAGGAAGTTATATTTGCATTGGCAGATGAGCTTCATAATAGTGGCTGGGACTATACTTCGCAGCAAGAGTGAAAAGTGAGGCTGTATAGCATCAAACCTTCCAAAATAAACAGCAGTGATCTTCTGGGAAATATCAGTATATTTCCTCTCCTCCCTATTGATGTTCTTTGGGAGGATCAGAAGTTGATACAGACAGGTGACAAAGTGTTGGTCAGAGATCCAGGCAAGAAGCTAGTTAGAGGAGAGATTGTAGCTGAAGGGTCGGGGTTTACTGTTTATGTATTATTAGAAGGAACAGATAATCCGCTTTGTTTTCCACTCCACAGGCTGTCTCCGATTTGATACATGGGAGTTATTAGTCTATATGGAGTCTGAGAGAAAAATCAAGGGCGGAATGTTTTGCGTTTGATACAAAATATAATTTTATATGAACAAATGATTTATCTAATCAGACTAATTTTAACAGATCAGGTTTGTTTGAGGATGCTTCTCAAACAAATGCCTTGGCAACACAGGCTGTCCTGAAACAATGGGCCAGTTGATTGTTAAGGTAAAGGAGTTTGTTACCATTGTTGTTTTACAGTTTGACAGTTGTCTCTATAGATACTGTAAACAATTGTATATTTGTTAAGGCAGAGTGCCATCTTGAGGTAGAATTTGGGAATACACAGGCATTGGGCGATTACGCCGTCGGCAAGGTAAGCAAACCATTGTCAACAGAAGCCCATATAAATGTTTCCAGAGATAAGCTCAGAGGAGCTCACTCTCACCATGGATTAACATCGAAAACACTCATCTGTAAAGACTCCATCAAGCAAACTGCCTGGTCTCCAGAAGAATCCTTGTCAACGGAGATCGCGAACACAGTAATTGAAGCCAAGTAACATTTAAGTGCATTTCTACTGTTACAGACTATAGTATGATTGTTTGCTAGGTTGTTAATTTGCTATAGAGATCTGTCAGTCTTGATTTGTATTCCTAATATTGTAATAGTTTTGTATGTACAGCATTTTTGTTTAGTAAAAGCTCATTAATACACCGCCAGGTCAGACCTTCCTTGCTTATACCGCAAAGTAACCTTACTATCTAGACGAAAGCGAAACACCCCCTGAGGCTCAGAGTCATCACCAGAGGACCCGGGTGCTGCTGCTAGCGCTGCTGTAGCTGCCTGTAACCACCACTGCTGCTGCTTGCACTGCGCCCCCCACGTGTAGGAAGGCTTTTCCGGCACCAAGACAACCAGGACCGCCCACTCCCACCAGTGAATCTGAGGCCAGGATACGTCGGACCACACAAAAATGGCCGCCGTGTGCACTAGAGGCCAAAAACAGCGGCCGGCTACCGCAAAATGGCGGCCGCGATACACATGTGGCCGGCTACAGGAAAAAAGGGATTTTATTATAACTTACCGTAAAATCCTTTTCTCTGAGTTCACTGACAGACGCAGCCTTCTTATGACACATGGGGTTATGCTCATATTACTAGGAGTAGACTAGACAAAAATAAAACAAAAAGCATAGGTTGGCCCCTCCCAGGGGGCCGTCCTCAACTTAGCATATAATCCCCCTGCTCTGCATAGCACATCAGTTCGTAACAAGTCGTACAAACTCAACACAGAGGGGTGGGTGCGGCGTCTGTCAGTGAACTCAGAGAAAAGGATTTTATGATCGCCCCCCCTTCAATTACAACCAAGACCAACCCCCACGCCCTAGGAATCAGGATTTTCACGGGGGCGAGAAAACATGGAGAAGAAATGTAGAACCAGAAGAGGGACCAGAGGGGGGAGGAAAAGGACCAAAGAAACGCAAGAGGAACTAGACAATACGGGAATATTCAATTTAAGCAAAGCGGAACTTACTCCAAATGAGAAACACGTACTTAATAAGGGCCTTAAATTTGCTCCACCCCGACCCATCAATAAATTTCAAACATTCATTGAGGTCCATAAATATATTCGAAAACTTAACATACAGAGGTATATTATGTCAAACCCAATTACTAGGACCCATGGTCCTAACACCAGGAAAGAGGTTCATACCAACCTGGCCAATCCGTCTTTATTCAACCCCCCAGGACAAGTCGCACCGGCTGTAAAAATTTTCAAAGATCTGGTCCTGAGAGACTTAGATCAACTCAAGATCAAAAGAAACAGACAGGATGAGAATTTTAAAAAAGGCCTCCAGTCCTTATGTGAAAGAAAGGACCTTGTAGTCCGACCAGCGGACAAAGGTGGGGGCATAGTTGTCCTAGACAAACAGGACTACCACAAGGAATTGGACAACATCTTGAGTGATCATCATACTTACAAGATGCTACCCAAAGATCCCACTTTGAGTTTTAAACGTGAGTTAAAAACTCTGGTAGATAAAGGTTTTTCTACCTATATCCTAAATAAAAAAGAAAGGGCTTTTCTCATTCCTAAGGCTCCCAGGATTCCAGTCCTTTATTACCTGCCCAAAGTCCATAAAAATCTCCAGAACCCACCCGGGAGACCCATAGTAAGTGGTATCGATTCCATCACCTCCCGGGTGGGTCAATATGTAGATTATTTCCTGCAACCCTTAGTCAATAAAACCCCTTCTTTCTTGCAGGACACTAAACACGTTATCAATTTACTGAGTCAGACCTCTATACCTACTGATGTCTTGATGGCTACAGCAGATGTAGCCTCTCTCTACACTTGCATACCTCATGAGAGAGGCATGGAGGCAGTTTCACATTTCTTATCCACTGATGATTCACTTCCAGATACACAGAAGAGTTACATAATGGAACTCCTTGATTTTGCGGCAACGCGTAATTATTTTTGGAGTGGAGGCACTTTTTACCATCAGATTAAGGGTGTTGCTATGGGGGCCAAATTTGCCCCCAGCCTGGCCAACCTTTTTATGGCCAAATGGGAGGAGGATGTCGTTTTTGCTCTCCACCAGCCCCAACTTGTGTTGTGGGCTAGATATATAGACGATGTCCTCCTCCTCTGGAAAGGCAGTGAACAAGAACTTGATCGGTTCTTTAAGGTATTGAATTCAAACGATAGAGGTATCTCCCTCTCCTATGAATCTAGTAAGACGAATATACACTTCTTGGACCTCGAACTTATCAATAATGGCGGCACTATAACAACAAAAACATACTTCAAACCTACAGATAGGAATGGCTACATTCCTAATGACAGCTGTCACAATAGATCCTGGCTGAAGTCAATCCCACGTAGCCAATTCCTTAGAATCAGGAGAAATTGCTCCAACATCGAGGATTATACTCACCAGGCGGAGATCCTACGAAAAAGATTTCTTGATAAAGGCTATGAAGAGAACAGTGTCAACTTGGAGATGAATAAGGCACTCGTAACAGACAGAGCGTCTCTCCTAACAGAGTCAACTAAAACCACCTCTATGGAAGATAATCAATTCAAATGGTCCTTTCTCACATCTTATTCGTTACAACATAAACATATCCAGACCATTATCAAGAAACACTGGAATGTCCTCCAGAGCGATAAGATATTAGGACCCGTGTTACCCCCCAGCGCTAAGGTGATCTTCAGAGGGGCTCCCTCTTTAAGACACAAAGTAGCTCCAAATGTAACCGAGCCCCCCCGCAAATTATGTTTCTTCCAGGATATGAAAGGTTTCTATCCCTGCCGTAGATGCAGGGTCTGTAAACTAAATCGTAACAAAAACCGAAAGATTACTGAATACACCTCCACCGTGACAAAAGTTGTTTATCCCATTAAGTGTTTCGCCACTTGTGACACCAAGAATGTGGTTTGTTGACTTGCCCTTGTGGAAAACAATATGTGGGTCGTACCACGAGGACTTTCTCTATAAGGGTTAACGAACATATCACAAACATCATCAAGGGCAAGTCTAACCACAGCGTACCGAAACACTACCTTAAAGTTCATGATAGGAACCCAAAAGGAACAACCTTTATGGTAATCGATCGTTTCATTCCACCCTGGAGGGGAGGTGATTCCACTAGAGGAGTCTCCCAGCAAGAAGTGTACTGGATTTTTCTACTAAAGAGCTATATTCCCCATGGTCTAAACATTGATTGGGACATCAATGCATTCATTAATAAATCATGAGCACTACCCGCAATAGACTTAAGCCCTCAACTTTTCCTTTTTCGTTATTTGCAATCATTATGAAATATGATTTACTTAAAATTATACTCCGTTTTCTGTTTGCAACTTGACTATTGTCTATCATTGCAGTTGTTCATCTATTCCCACATTCCCTACTAGCTGCCTCTTCTTGATTTATTCTGTATTTGGTACATGTTATTTGTTTATTTTTGGCATGCACGCTTGCGTTCCAGCTGTGTTTATACACCACTGTATACATTTACACTGGTGGGACGCACGATTGCGTTCCAGGCCTCTATTTTTAGCCTATTGGCTTCCTGGTGCGCAGGATGTGCGTCAACATGGTTGGAACGCAGTGATGCGTTCCACGCTGACGTTTCCGGCATAATTATATATGGTGTTTGGACGCAGAGATGCGTTCCACGCTCCTCTTCTCTATTCATATATATGACATTATCCCCAGTTTGTTTGGATTATTTCTGACATTACATTATTACCGAACACAACATAAACATTTGCTTCTTATTTTTTCCGCAATACTGTTATCCGATATGCTGTTATGTGATCTACTTCTATTTATTGTAATTGGCACGCACAACTGCGTCCCAGCTGTGTTTTATACACCAATACATATATTCTCACCATTAGATGCATGATTTATATGCAGGTTTACTAGTTCCTGTTATACAGGAAGTGCGTCATCACGGTTGGAGCGCAGCGGTGCGTTCCACGCCGGCATTTCCGGCGGAAGTGTTTACAGCGGTGATACGCAGCAATGCTTCCCACGCTGTTCCTTCCTTTTTATTTCGTTTTTTGGCATTTTTCCATACACTGATTAACCTTATCCATTCTGAGATTATGGCGAATCTGTTCTGTTTCCTATTTATCCGAACTTTGTGATGTTGTTAATTCTCTATTGTTTGGAATACATGTGACCGGATATGACGTCAGAAAAACCGGAAGTGACGTCAATGGAACGCACGCCGGTCCGCCATGACCGGAAGTGTGATTCTCACATGTCATAATCTGTCATGTTATAAATACGCAGCCTTTCAGGGGGTCAGTAGCCCCCAGACGACGTCTACTAGGACGAAACGCGTCGGGCGCTGCTGACCCTGGATTGCTGCGTTCATTTTATGTTTTACAAGCTTGTGAATTTTACCTTAATAAAATTAAATCCTCTTGGTTGAGGTACTTTTTACACTATGGAGAGCCCGCTCTTCTTTCTTTCTTTTTAAACCACTGATGAGCCCAAGGATATTACTACTATCGGGGAGACCCCAAGTGTAACCTGACCATCACATCAAAGGAGTGACGGACGCGAGATCTTCGTTTTCCATTGAGATGACATCGTACCGGAGTGTGTGACGCGCTAGCGGAGAAACCCTGGAGGATCTAGGACCATACAAGAGCGTACCATATATGTGGGCTTGCATATATCTGGGATCTGGTAAGCCTTTGATTCACTAGGGCGGGAACCTGGATTCACCACAGTATTGAACTGTCACTTCTCATCCTAAGAAGAATCTGTCTTATATTGTTCGTGGAACTTTTTCCATTTTCTTGCTAGACTGTATGTTTGATTGCGCGCAGGCTTCAGGAAACAACGCTTGAGCACTTCACATTACTACCCTTCAATAATAGACTGTATTACCAAGCTGGCATTGTTTTAGCTTTCTTTCTATGTTTATGCAACAATTTCATGTATAATTTCTATGTCATATCTATATCACATTATATGGCCTTTTTTTTGGATTAGCGCCAACCCCCATCTTTGCTTTTGATTTTATGACAAGTTATAATAAAATCCCTTTATTTTTTCGTTCACTGACAGACGCAGCCTTCTTACGACACGTGGGGACGTCCCAAAGCTGTGCCAATCAAGAGGGGTGGGCAAACTATAACAACTGTACCCAACAGAAAAAGCCCTCTCAGGAGGCCCTAATTGCGCCTACACTGCCACTTGTAATACTTTGCGGCCAAAAGCAGTATCCGAAGATGCTGAAACATCAATTTTGTAAAACTTAGTAAACATGTGCACTGAGGCCCAAGTAGCCGCTTTGCACACCTGAGACACCGAGGCCTGGTGTCTAAACGTCCAGGAAGTACTAACTGCCCTGGTGGAATGAGCCGTGACTGGAAACAGGGGAACCTTGCCCCCAATCTCATATGCATGAGTCACGGTCTTCCTTATCCGAGAAATGGTAGCCGACGAAACCGCCATGCCTTTGCGCGACCCTTCCGTCAGCACAAATAAAGAATCAGACTTCCGAAAAGAAGCTGTAAAAAACAAATACACCCACAAAGCCCTCACCACATCCAAAGAGTGCAGTTCAACTTCTTTGGGATGCGATGGGTGCGGGCACAATGAAGGAAGAATATCCTCATTTAAATGAAAAGAAACAACCACCTTCGGAAGAAACGAAAGGGAAGGTCACAAAACCGCCTTGTCCTTATGAAGGACCAAGTAAGGTGACTTGCAGGATAATGCTGCCAACTCAGACACCCGCCTAGCAGATGTGACAACAACCAGAAAAGCCACTTTCTGCGACAACAGTCGCAAGGGAATGTCCCTAATCTTTTCATATGGTGACTTCTGAAGCACAGAAAGCACCAGATTCAAATCCCATGGTGCCAGAGGCGACCGTATCAGAGGAGCCACATCACGTACCCCCTGTACAAATGTATGGATCAATGAATGAGACGCCAAGGGCCGTTGAAAAAGAACCGCCAGGGCCGAAATCTGGCCCCTTAAGCGTACTTAACGCCAGGTTCTTGTCCAGTCCTTGCTGCAAAAATGTCAGTACTCTGGACACTATATAAGAGCGGGGGTTCCAACCCCCTGCCTCGCACCAGGTAATATAGGCCTTCCAGGTCCTATGATAAATCTTACGTGAGGTAATTTTACGTGATTCAATCATAGTAGGGATCACGGAGTCCGAGACACCCCTATCCCTCAACACCTGGGACTCAATAGCCAAGCCGTCAAAGCCAGCGAGGGTAAAACAGGGTGCAAGATGGGCCCCTGAGACAGTAGGTCCTCGCGAAGTAGAAGACACCACGGAACATCTGTCACCATCCGTACTACGTCGGCGTACCAAAGGATGTGCAGTAGCTGATACCGACCCCAGGGCGCTACCAGTGCGTCCGAGGCGACTGCCAACGGATCTTTTGTTCTGCACACAAAGGTCTGTACCTTGTGATTGAACCTGGAGGCCATGAGGTCCTTGAGGCAAATCTGGCGGAACACTTCTGGATGTAGGGGCCATTCCCCTTGATCCAGAGTCCGGCGGCTGAGAAAGCCCACCTGCCAATTTTCCACGCCTGGGATGTAGATTGCAGAGAGCTGGCACGTGAAGTTCTGCCCACTGGAGGATCAGAGCCACCTCCGCAGCTGCTGCCGTGCTTCTTGTTCCGCCCTGATGGTTCACATATGCCACAGCCATGGCATTGTCCGACTGAACCCGAAGAGGGAGGCCTCGCAGCCTATCTGACCAACGGGACAGACAAAGTCTGATCGCTCTCAGTTCAGTACATTTATTGGACGACAAGCTTCCTGCACTGACCAATGACCTGGGCAGGGAACTGACCCAGGCCCCCTCCCCAGCCCGATAAGCTGGCATCCGTCATTACTATCGACCAATTGAGGGGGAGAAAACATTTTCCCCAACTTTAGGGCCGGAGCCCGAATCCACCAAATCAAGGATCCTCAGTACTGATGATCTAACCTGATCAGTCTGTCTAGGGATAGGGGAGATTTGTCCCATTGCGACAAAATTGCCTTCTGCAAGAGCCGAGTGTGACTCTGGGAGTAAGGTATTGCTTCAAAAGTCGACACCATGAGCCCCAACACTCACATACAGAACCGTAAGGAGGACCACTGGCGTGATAACAGGGTTCGCACTGCTGCCCGAAGTGTCAGGAGCTTGTTTGGTGGTAAAAACACCCTTGCCTGCACCGTGTCCAGAATCAGACCCAGGTATTCCAGCTGGCAGGATGGAGTAAACTATGACTTCTGCAGGTTGATTAGCCAACCGAACTCCTCTAACGTGGACACCGCAATTGTCACGTTCTCCTCCAGCGCCGCAGCAGACTCTGCTCTCAGGAGTAAATCGTCGAGGTATGCTACTACCGCGATACCTCTCTGTCTCAGCAGCGCCAGCATCGGGGCCACCACCTTAGTGAACATTCGGGGAGATGAAGCCAACCCAAAGGGAAGTGCCACAAACTGGTAATGCAGGTCCCCCACTGCAAAGCGTAGAAAAACACTGGTGACTGTGACAAACTGGAACATGGAGATACGCGTCCCTGATATCCAGGGACACCATGAATTCTCCTTGGTGCAGGGCGGCCATGACCGAGCGGATGGACTCCATCCTGAATCTCTAAGTCTTTAAGAAGTGGTTTAATGCCTTCAGGTCCAGAACTGGCCTGACACCACCCTTTTTGGGCACCACAAAGAGGTTTGAGTAAAACCCGTGAAATATTTCCACCATGGGTACCGGTACAATCACCCCCTGTTCGGCAAGCACCCGAACGGCGCCTAGAAGTGCCTCCCGACGCCCCTGAGGGAGTCTCAAGTTTGAAGGGAAGAACCTTTCTTTCTCGGGGCCGAGAGATTAATTCTAGCCTGTACCCGGAGGACACCACCTCCAGTACCCACCGATCGGTGATGCGGGCAGTCCATCTGTCTGCGAACCCCAGCAACCGGCCCCCCCACCCGTGAGTCGGGCGGGGAAACCCATCATGCGGAGGTTGATTTATCCTTCGCTTTTTCGGACTTCTGCTGCCAGGGCCTTTTACTGGGCCCAGCGGAAGCCTTACCGGACTTGAAGCCCTTACCCGCTGAGCCGGGTGCCCGAAAAACCTTCTGACCTGAAGAAACAGGGCCCTGCCTACGGTGAAAATCCCGCCGCTTTGGCTCTGGAAGGAAAGTACTCTTCCCTCCCATGAAATCCTTAATGATTTCATCCAACTGTGGGCCAAACAGACGCCCTCCCTGAAAGGGAAGACCTGCAAGAGCTTTCTTTGAAGCCTGGGTTGCCCGACCAAGAGCGGAGCCAAAGCACCCGTCTGATAACAAAACGCAAAAACAGACATTTTTGACAATATGGGCAGAAGGTCCAAAGCAGCATGGCATATGTAGCGGAGACCCTCTTCCAAATGTTGTGCCCGCTGCACCTCAGCCTGTGCACACTCACAAGTTAAACCAGTGTGCAGTGTGGCAGCGTGCTCGTGAAGAGATTGTGCCGCCATCACAGCCGCTAGAGCCGGCCGCATGGCTGACCCAGCCAACAACAGTGCCTTAAACACAGCCTCCGTGTGGCGATCGGCCGCCTCCTTAAAAGACGGAGACCCCTCCAAGGGAATGGTCATTTCCTTATTCAGACGGGCCACTGGGGGGTACACCATTGGGGAAGCCCATCTCTTAGTAAAGCTATCCTCAAAGGGGTAGCAAACAGCAAAGCTTTTAGGAAAAGCAAAGGAATTTGGTGGCCACAGCCATTCCTTGAACACCGCCTGTTCAAACACCTGATCATAAGGGTAAGCCCTAGGGGGTTTAAGTGATCCACAAATATATGTGGATTCATGCGACTCCCCTGCATGGAGTCGCGGATATCAGTGAACAGAGCGGCCACTATCGCTTTATCATGCGAAAAAGGAGCCTCCTGATCACCTTCGCCTTCTGAGGGCAGTTCACCCTCTGATAGGTCCACAGGTGTGACCACTAAGGTGCTTTCTGGATCCGAATCCTCCCCTGAGGAATGAGGGGGGGTGGGCGTTTTTCGGGGCCGCCCGCAGAAAGAATTCCCCAATTACCACCCTCAGCTGTTCCAAGGACACCAAGGGTCCCGGGGCGGATTGTTGATCCGCAGGTACACCTGCCATAGCCTTGCCGGCCTCTGACAACCCAGCCTTCCAGCACCCCCACTGTGTGACCACCACCTCTACCCCACCAATCAGCCAGGGAGACCCGGGAGGATTGCACCCACCGCTACCAGCACCCAGGGAGAGCCAGCTATACTTGCTGTTTTAAATGCTTCAGCACTGTGACTGGAATAAGCAATGCCCAAAAATCCACTGCACTTCAAGAGCCTGCACCATCGAGCGTCAGCCACGTTGTCCAAGTGAAACCGGAAGTACTGATTCCGTTTTTATCACTTCCTGTAATATCAAAAATTACCACTGGGGGGCGCCAGAGGACAGGCTAAAAAAACCGCATGGCTACCAAACAATGGCTACTGCCATTAACACAAGCAGAGCTTATAGCAAAATGGCGCGGTCGGCAGACGAACGAACGGTGATCCACACCGAATGGCGGCGAAGCGCTTAATGCAGTGCTCCGAACGGTCAGTGCAAGGTGCGGCACTGCAGGGGGGGGGGGATAATCCTCAAAGGGGTACCACCCAGTGTGTCCCCACTACGGACCCCCACCGGCCGGCTACCACAGAAGCTGCCCAGGTGCCCACTGTCCGCGTACCTAGGACGGAAGAGGGGTCCACTCACCAATCCGACGGGCGCAGCAAGTAGCCACCCGGAGCAGACTTACCTCCCCATAGAGAGGCATGCTGCTGGCCAGGCCCCTGGACAGGAACAAAACCAGTCACTGGGCTCTAGTGGGTTTTAGCCACTGGCCGCCCGCACGGAAGGGGCGCTATGCGGCGGGCTCCCGCTAAGGGTAGCTCGCATAGTGTTGGATGGACTGGGGAAAGTTTTTGGATTCTAGATATCTTCTATACCCCCAGCCAGCTTCTTGATAGTCTTCATAAGGAAAAATCTTCAGGAGACCGCAGATCCCATAGGGAACTAGGTCTACTCCATGCACTAGGCAATTTAAAACTCATGTGCTATGCAGAGCAGGGGGATTATATGCTAAGGTGAGGACGGCCCCCTGGGAGGGCCAACCTATGCTTTTGTTTTATTTTTGCCTAGTCTACTCCTAGTAATATGAGCATAACCCCACGTGTCATAAGAAGGCTGCGTCTGTCAGTGAACGGAAGAGTAATGGTGGCCATGCTCAACAGGCGGCTGGCTACAGGAAAATGGCGGCTGTGATTCACACACGGCCGGCTACAGGAAGATGGCGGCCCCTACTGACATGCCGATTGCCCGCAGCCCACCCAGGGAATCACAGACAGGCAGGGGGATACTACAGCCCGGGGGGGGTCAATACTATAGGGTAAGAAGGATCAGTCAGTCACCTATACCCGCAGAAGGCCACCTGCCTGCCCCCCTTCCCCCGCAGGGGGGGGGGGGGGAGCAGCGCACTCCCGACTCTGGACGGGCGCAGCGGGTAGCCACCCGAGGGGGGGGGGGGAGCTGCTGGCCACGCAGCACTCAGGGCGCGGACAATTTGCAGGGTGGTCGTGTGGATCCTGACCCCAGGCGCGGGACTCACGACGCACCGGTCGTCGAGGGGGGGGGGGG
>BLSH010507318.1:289372-300845 GCA_018402905.1 Glandirana rugosa | reverse complement strand
AATTTAAAACTCATGTGCTATGCAGAGCAGGGGGATTATATGCTAAGGTGAGGACGGCCCCCTGGGAGGGCCAACCTATGCTTTTGTTTTATTTTTGCCTAGTCTACTCCTAGTAATATGAGCATAACCCCACGTGTCATAAGAAGGCTGCGTCTGTCAGTGAACGGAAGAGTAATGGTGGCCATGCTCAACAGGCGGCTGGCTACAGGAAAATGGCGGCTGTGATTCACACACGGCCGGCTACAGGAAGATGGCGGCCCCTACTGACATGCCGATTGCCCGCAGCCCACCCAGGGAATCACAGACAGGCAGGGGGATACTACAGCCCGGGGGGGGTCAATACTATAGGGTAAGAAGGATCAGTCAGTCACCTATACCCGCAGAAGGCCACCTGCCTGCCCCCCTTCCCCCGCAGGGGGGGGGGGGGGAGCAGCGCACTCCCCACTCTGGACGGGCGCAGCGGGTAGCCACCCGAGGCAGACCTGCCACCCGGCCGGGGGGGGGGGGAGCTGCTGGCCACGCAGCACTCAGGACGCGGACCCCAGTCCTAGGTGTGCTGGTGGGACGTTTAACCCGCCGGCCGCCCCGCATGGAACGAGGCTCGACGCGGCCGACCCCACGTACAGCTAAGGGTTGGCTCGCGTCCATCGGCTGTGCTGGGGAGACTCCTTGGATCTAGGATATCAAGTCTGTCACCCAGACGGCTGCATGATTGCATTCTTCATTAGAAGTCTTGGGAAAAAAAGAAAAATGGGGAACCGCAGATCGCAGCAGAGAGCCAGGTCCTACTCCTTGCACTAGGCATAAAAAACTGAGTTGCTGAGCAGGGCAGGAGGGGTTATGCCAAGTGAGGACTGCCCCCTGGGAGGGGCTGTGTCTGCTTTTAGCTGAACTACATTCGGCCTAGTCCACTCCTGGTGAAAGGTGCATAAACCCCACATGTCAAGAATAAGAGGCTGCGTCCGTCAATGAACGAATGAGAAAAAGGTCTGGACAGAAAGCCCTGCTATACTGTAAAACGGACAGTATAACAGTACATGGACAAGCCAACATTTCGGTATTAATTTTTTTTTTTTTTTTTTTATTGATCTTATGTAATATTCTAGTTTTCAGAGATACTGAATATTGGGTTTTCACTAGCCCTTTTAATCATCAAAATTACAACCTGTTCCAAATTATTATGCAAATTCTATTTCAGTGTCACAAAGATTAAATATTTTGTTTTTCAGTTTAACTGATGGATGGCATGGTGTCTCAGGGCTCTTTTGATCACTGAAAACAAACAATCTCGGACACCTGTGATAGATTGCCAGGTGAGCCCAATTAAAAGGAAGGTGTTCCACATTATTATGCAGAGCACCATTTTCAAGCAACATGTGGAAAAAAAAAGGATCTCTCTGCTGCCGAAAAGAGTGAAAATACTTAAATGTCTTGGACTGATGATTCAGAGCACAGACGGGTTTGTGCAGATAAAGGCACATTGAGGAAGATTTCTGCCAGATCCATGTAACTGAACAAGAGAGCAGCTGCTAAAACACCATTACATAGCAGCAAACAGATATTTGAAGCTGCTGGTGCCTCTGGAGCCCCACGGACATCAAGGTGTGGAGACCTCCAGAGTCTTGCAACTGTGCATAAACCTTCCATTCGGCCACCACTAACCAATGCCCACAAGCAGAAAACGGCTGCATTGGGCAGAAAAATACATGAAGATTAATTTCCAAACAGCCCTGTTCACTGATGAGTGCCGTGCAACCCTGGATGGTCCAGATGGATGGAGTAGTGGATGGTTGGTGGACGGCCACCCTGTTCCAACAAGGCTACAACATCAGCAAGGCAGTGGTAGAGTCATGTTTTGGGCCGGAATTATGGGAAGAGAGCTGGTCGGCCCCTTTAGGGTCCCTGAAGGTGTAAAGATGACCTCTGCAAAGTATGTGGAGTTCCTGACTGACCATTTCCTTCCCTGGTACAGAAGGAAGAACTATGCTTTCCTGTAATAAAATCATCTTCATGCATGACAATGCACCATCTCATGCTGCAAAGAATACCCATGCATCAATAGCTGCTAAGGGGATAAAAGGAGAGAAAGTCATGGTGTGGCCTCCATCCTCCCCTGACCTCAATCCTATTGAGAACCTCTGGAGCATCCTCAAGCAAAAGATCTATGAGGGTGGGAGGCAGTTTACATCCAAACAGCAGCTCTGGGAGGCTATTCTGACATCTTGCAAACAAATTCAGCAGAAACTGTCCAAAAACTCACAAGTTCAATGGATACAAGACTTGTGAAGCTGCTATCAAATAAGGGGTCCTATGCTAAAATGTAACATGACCTGTTAAAATGTTTAAAAAGTTAAAATGTTGTTCAAAGTTTGATTAAAATAGCTTTTGATTTCAGTAAATACAACAAATGACAATTTTCAGTCCTTTATAACCTATAAAGTATTTTGAAACTTACTGTGCGTAATAATTTGGAACAGTGCATTGTAAGTTTTTTATTTTGAAAAAAATACTGTTATCATTAGGAGGTTTGTTCAAATAAAATTTGAATTGTACTCAATAGTTGAGAACATGAAAATTATACTGACTGTTTACATCAAATGAGAAAAATATCATTTGCATAATAATTTGGAACAGGGTGTAAAAAATTCTTGAAATATATCACTCTGTGTAACACATCTATACAAATTATATGAGTTTCACTTTTTGAATTGAATTACTGAAATAAACTTTTTCATGATATTCAAATTTTATGATATGCACCTGTAATTGGCAACAGGTCAGTAGCAGGTTTGGGTATAAAAAGAGCAAGAGTGTCAGAAGTGCATCAAAAATAAAGATAGGTAGAGGTTCACCAATTCGTAAAAAGCTGCATCTGAAAATTGTGGAACAATTTCAGAATAATGTTCAACGTAAAGACTTTAACCACTTCAGCCCCGGAAGGATTTCCCACTTTAGGACTAGAGCACTTTTTGCAATTCGGCACTGCGTCGCTTAAACTGACAATTGCGCGGTCGTGCAACGTTGTACCTAAACAAAATTTGCGTCCTTTTTTCCCACAAAAATAGAGCTTTCTTTTGGTGGTATTTGATCACCTCTGCGTCATTTCTGATCGCCACTATAAACAAAAGAGCGACAATTTTGCAAAAAAAAAAAATTTCTTACTTTTTGCTAAAAATACAAATCCAAAAAAAAAAAAATAAATAAATATATATACACATATACATACACTTTTTTCCATCGGTTTTGGCCGATTTATATCCTTCCTCATATTTTTGGTAAAAAAAAAAATTCTGAGCATGATCCAGAAATGCTGCAGTCTTCTCTGGGCCAAAGCTCACTCAAAACGGTCTGTTTTGCAAAGTGGAAACCTGTTCTGTGGTCACACAAAATCGAAATTCAACTTTTTGGAAATCATGGGTGCTGCAGAGAGGGACCTTCTCGTTTATCAGCACTCAGTTCAAAAGCCTGCATTCTCTGATGGCATGGGGATGCATTAGTGTGTATGGAATGGACAGCTTACACATTTACAAAGGCACCATCAATGCTGAAAAATATATCCAGGGTTTTAGAGCAGCCTATGCTCAGGCAAAAATGGGACAACATTCCTCTCCCAAAACTCCAGCAACTGGTCTCCTCAGTTCCCAGACATTTACAGAGTGCTGCTATTTAACCGATTGCCGACCGCATAACGACTATAAGCAGCGATTGCGTGGCTCTGTCCCACGAAGCGCCGCTTATAGTGGTCACTTGCGTGCACGGCGGCTAGGGGGCTCCCTGAGCGGGACCGCGGATCGGGCGGACTATGTCCAGCGGCGACTTGCAATGGCCTGTGGACAGAGCCAGAACGTGGAACCGCTGATGTAAACATGGCAGTTTCCCGTTCTGACAGGCGGCATGTCAGATATACTGATCTAGTGCCCCTGGCAGCCCAGGCCCCATACAGTTAGAACACACAGGGAATACAGTTAACACCTAGAACGCCCCCTGCAGGTTAACACTTCCCTGCCAATGACACTTATACAGTAAATCGGTGTCAAGTGTCAAAAATGTGCGACATGTCCGCCACAATATCGAGGTCCTGTTAAAAAAAAAAAAAAAAAGCCAGAAATGAATTCTTATGGTTTGTAAACGCAGCAACTTTTGAACAAACCAATCAATAAACGCCGATTGTGATTTTTTTTTTTTTACCAAAAATTTGAGGAAGAATATAAAAATCGACCAAAACCGATGAATAAATTTGTTTTTTTATATGTATTTTAGCAAAAAGATTTTTTTTTTTTGCGCAAAATTGGCTCTCTTTTTTGTTTATAGCGGTGATCAGAAATGACGCAGAGGTGATCAAATACCACCAAAAGAAAGCTCTATTTGTGTGTGTGGGGGGGGGGACGCAAATTTTGTTTGGGTACAATGTCGACTGCGCAATTGTCAGTTAAAACGACGCAGTGATGAATCGCAAAAAGTGCTCTGGTCCTAAGGTGGAAAATCCTTCCGGTCCTTAAGTGGTTAAAGAAGGGATGCTAAACTGTGGTAACATAGGCCCAACTTTTTTGGAATTGGCATTGTACTCAGACAGCCTTTTGTTGCCATATCCCAACTGAGAGGTGTTACTTCCATCAAATTTCAAAAAAACCTTATTTGTTTCTTAAAAAATGTACATTTTCTCAGTTTAAATTTTCAATGGGTTTTCAATTTTCGATTGTGAATAAAATATAAAAAAAAGTTTACTAGATTTGCAGATCATTGCATTCTGTTTTTATATAGATTTTGCACAGCATCACAATTTTTTTTTTGGAATAGTGGTTGTAATTCAATGATTCCTTTAGAGAATCATACTTGCACAGCAAAGTGCAGATGGAAGTACATCTCACATACAGTACAGGACATAGGCTGAATATTCATAGACCCTGGGACGTGCCCAAGCAATCAATTCAAAGGGTGGGCAACAAGGCAAACAGAACCATGCCAAACTAAACAGAAGGAAGAGTCAAAAGAACAAATCTCAAAGTGCCACTGAAAGAAATTGTGGCCTAAAGCGGATTCTTCAGAGGCCTGGACATCTACCTTGTAGAAACTGGGGAATGTGTGAACTGAAGACCACAGGTGGCAGCCTTAAAATGCTTAGCCAAAGACGCCTGATGGCGGAATGCCCAGGAAACCACCACCGATCTGGTGGTGTGATCACGCAAGGATACTTTTGGACTATAGGCTCTTATGAGCCATCTTATCCACCTGACGAATGTGGATTTCGAGGCAGGGTGTCCTTTGAGAACCTGTTGAAAGAACAAAAGCAGAGCATTTTTCACATACAAGCTGTGGCTTTTAGGAAGACTCCGATAGCCCTGACTAAATACAAACAATAGGGACCAATTCCTTGGGATGATTAGGAGCATGGCACAACAAAGGTAGGGCATCTTCATTGAAGGTGAAAGGATGATGCCACCTAAGGGAAAAAGGAAAGTTTGGCATTTTCGGCGCAAGACCACTTTCTCCCTTTGAAGGATTAGGAAGGGCACCGGGTCACCGATGGCGCGGGTGAAGTACCAGAGAGTGACGGGGGGGCCGCCCCCCCCCGTTGCTGATAAGAACGATCAAGCGGCTGAACTGCCGCTATGGTCCTTCTTATGGTGTAGAGAATCGCCGGCGGATTAACATGACATCTGAATGATGCATGTAGGTGCTGGCATCATTCAGATATCAGTGCTAAAAAGACAAGGACGTCTTTCGACGTCTGGCGGACGGCAAGTGGTTAACCTAGAATTGCCTGCATTTTTTTCTTTAAATGTCAGTTGTTAGCGGGGAATTCACACTGACAACTGAAAGAATAGAGACCGAAGGTATCAGTTTCCGGTATCGGGCATGTTTCACGAGTACCGATACTCGGAAAATGCCCAGTATCGGTGCAATCCTACTTTTAACCTATCCTCCAGAGGGTCCAGAATAAACACTTCCTGAGAGAAGAGAGGGAGAGAGGGTTGGGGCAGTTTGTACCTTAATGGCACACTGTGGCCAACTACACGCACTGCACTATGGGCTGGGGTGAGCACCCATGCAGGAGCAAAATCCAAAGTAACATTACAGGCTGCCCCCACAGTGTGGGGTCTGGGTACAGTTCCCATGATTTTTACCAAGATTGCACGGCTTCTCTTGTTGTAGAAGAGGTCGAAGTACATAATGAACTAGTTAAGCATAGAACCTTCTTCAAAAATAAAAAATAAAAAAAAAGTCAAAAGCCCAACTCCACATGTGTTAACTGCTCATTTTATCTAGGGGTGAACACAGCGCTTATATTCATCCAATCCTTTGACCCTCCGGAAAATGGCACTCCCCCACATCCAGCAGTGGACCGTTCCTGATGTCTTCACGTCCAAAGCCGGTCTACGGGCACGATGACGTCAAGAACAGTCCACTGCACAAGATCGCTGGAGAAGGGCGGGTCAAGAGCTGCAGGGACTGGTCTGGTGCTGGGGGGATCGGAGGCTTAGGCAAGTATAACTCAGCCCTCCAATTCCTAGCCAAAAACAAGGATTTGTATATGCAGGACACAAATTTACCTCCAAACCTTCCCTTTGAGCACGTCCCAACAATTGTTTCTTTTTACTGTGTTTCTGTAACTAAAAACAGCTTTTTATTACTCCCTTTGATGTGATCACCGAGCAAGTAAAATTACTGCAGGGGCAACTGCTGGAGTTCCCTAGGGATGTTTAGGCAAGTTCATATTGACATGCCCATCAGAAGTGCATCGCCAAAGAGCCCTTTTCCTAGTTTCTGGACAGGCTCCTTAGGCCTCATGCGCACTGGACGTTTTGACAGCTGTTGTTTTTGGTTTCAGACTTTTTTTCTGCAGCCAGTAAGCTCCTTAGCATGTTATACTATGTGTCCATGCACACTTACTCTGTTAGTGGTTTATGGCAGGGGCATTCTCTGGCTGAAAAAAATAAATAAAAATGCTGAAAAAAAGCTACTGCAAACTCATTCTACAGCTGACGCTACCAACGTTTTTATGATCACAGAATATCTGGCAGGATCACCCAAGTATTCTTTACTTGGAGTGTTTTTTTAAAAGGGATGATAAACCATGGAGAAATGCACATACACTAGAGAATTTTTTTTCCTTGAATCCTGTTTCAGTGACTAATGATACATGGACAAGATACGGAGGACTAATTATTATTATACAGGATTTATATAGCAAAACAGTTTGCACAGCGCTTTACAATATAAAGGGAGACAATACAGCAACAATACAATTCAATACAAGGCCCTGCTCCTGCGAGCTTACAATCTAATAAATCACCACCACCAACTGGCATTCAGGCAAGCAAAAAAAAAAAAAAAAAAAAGAAGTAGTTTAATACTCCTCTGTCCAAAACCATGACAAATGTTTTGGCTAGCGTTAAACTTTAATACATACTTCCTCATTAAAAAGTTTGTGGTTTGGTTTTTTTATCTGACAATGTGCAATATTTATTTATTTCAGGTACTTCTATAGCGCCGTCAATTTACGCAGCGCTTTACATATATATTGTACATTCACATCAGTCCCTACCCTTAAGGAGCTTACAATCTAAGGTCCCAAACTCACATTCATACACATCATAGGGCCAATTTAGACAGGATCCAATTAACCTACAATATGAATAGTATCTGGTAACCAAATGAGGATTCTAGTTTTTTTTTTTTTAATGCCCTTCCTGTCGTGTACATGTTAAGATTACATGTGCAGCTCCTGTGAAGCAAATGGGGTTGTTGAAAGGTTCTCTGTGTATGGTTTCTGCAATCAAGCAACACTTTGATGTAGGTAGGGTGGGAAAAAAAAGCAAGCTTCCAGGAGGTATACTTTAGTCACTGCTATATTATAATTAATATCCTTACAGTGGATTATATAACAAAATGTTTTTTTCCCCCTAATGTGATGGGGACATACGTGGAGTATGCTTAACCACTTCCCGACCGCCATATGCAGAATGACGGCCGGGAAGTGGCTCAGTTATCCTGACTGGACGTCATATGACGTCCTCAGGATAACAAGCCGCCGCGCGCCATGGGGGGCGCGCATCGCGGCGATCGGTGGTGTGGGAGGTCAGTCTGACCCCCCGCAATGCCGATCTAGGTAAAGTGCTTCGATCCGAAGCACTTTACCATGTGACCAGCCGTGACCAATCACGGCTGGTCACAGTGTAATACAGGAAAGCCGTTTATCGGCTTTCCTGTACTCAGGTCTGCAGACCTGATGAGGGGAGAGCCGATCGGCTGCATCCCTGACAGGGAGGGTTTGTGCTGATGATTTATCAGCACAGCCCTCCCTCGGATCGCCACCCTAGACCACCAGGGAGCCTGCCCAGGGACCACCAAGGATGTGCCCACCCAGGACCACCAGGGAGCCGACCTGGACCACCAGGGAGACCCCCCCCTAGACCACCAGGTAAGTGACATACTGCTCAGTGCCACCTTCACTCAGTGCCACCCTAGATCACCAGGGAATGAGCCCCTATCCATGTATATGCCCACCAGTGCCCCCATCAGTGCCCACCAGTGCCCCTTATCAATGCATACCAGTGCCACATATCAGTGCCCACCATTGCCACCTACCTGTGCCCGCCTACCAGTGCCGCCTACCAGTGCCGCCTACCAGTGCCGCCTACCAGTGCCGCCTACCAGTGCCGCCTACCAGTGCCGCCTACCAGTGCCGCCTACCAGTGCCGCCTATCAGTGCCAATCAGTGCCAATCAGTGCTGCATATTAGTGCCCATCAGTGCCGCTTAGCAGTGTCCGTCAGTGCTGCATATCAGTGCCCATCAGTGCTGTATATCAGTGCCACCTCTCAGTACCCGTCAGTGCTGATTATCAGTGCCGCCTAACAGTGCTCATCATTGCTGCATATAAGTGCCACCTCATCAGTGCCAATCAGTACTGCCACATCAGTGCCCGTCAGTGTAGCCTCATCAGTGCCCACCAGTGATGGAGAAAATTTACTTATTTACAAAGTTTTGTGACAAAAATAGAGAAATTTTTTTTTTTTTTTCAAAATTTTCGGTCTTTTTTTATTTGTAGCGCAAAAAATAAAAACCGCAGGGATGATCAAATACCACCAAAGGAAAGCTCAATTTGTGGGAACAAAATGATAAAAACTTTGTTTGGGTACAGCGTCGCACGACCGCGCAATTGTCATTCAAAGCGCAACAGCACTGAAAACTGAAAATTGGTCTGGTAGTAAAGTGTTCCAAGTGCATAGTATTGAAGTGGTTAACAAGTGACAAGACTAGCGCAAAGTCCTGTTCCACAGTGAAAAGTTGCAGACTAGTACAGATCTTGAAAACATGATAAATAAGAAGTCTCAGAGATTGCTTTCCTAATTAAAACCCTTACGGAAAGGTTAATAAGATGTTACAGTATGAATGATAAAAACAAGTTTCTTCAGGGGAAATTATATTTCAGAGGGGAAAAGTAGAGAAAAGTAACGTATGCATTTATTACTCGCGTGTTGTGTGGCTGGTATGAGCAAGCTCTCAGACTTTATTACCCATGTCTAGACAAACAGCAAAAAGAAGCTCTGTGTCAGTGGTGCTGACAGCTGGTGCTGTGTGATAAGCGACTTGTGTCTCTCTATTGCTTCATGCTGTCAAGCTATCAGTGAACAAGTACCAAGCTAGCATTGATATGCTAGTACATGAAGGGACATATGACTGCAAACCTGCAGTTCAATGTCACATCAAATATAGGATACAGAAGCACCCGTTAATCGCTATAATACTAGGCCAACGGTCTTGAAGTCATACAGATATGAACGGTAGTCATTGGAAATAATGGGGAACGGCTTGTCATCCGACTTTACAGTCCCAAGTCGCAGGACAAGTCGCAAAAGTGTGAAAGGGGCCTTACATCAGTATCCCCCATCCAAGTCCCTCTTTACCTCTGTAATTAGGCTAACAGATAGCATAGCATTGCTTGCTAGGACACAGATGGGGACCATTGCGCCTGTGCTGGAGACTGGGGGAAGAAGCTGAAACTGGGCTTATCAGCATTGGGAGGAAGTGAAGACTATGCAATTCAGCTATGGGCCATCTTCTAGGGACCACTGCACTAGGCTAAGTGTAATGAGGCAAAATATAGCTGCATGCAACATAATTACAAATGGCCTCATTATGCCACGTGAAAAGCAAATCCAGGCTAGGCTGTGAGTAATATGCCAATACATTTAAAAGATATCAATGTGTACAGCTCAGCCATTCTCTACAGACTGCCACTGCATTATAACTGGCAATTCATTACAAACAATTAATTTGCCACTGCTATATAATCACAGCTCAAACGGGCCTGTTACATAACTGACCAAAAATGTAAGTGGAACATGCATGCCATGAGAACATATTTAGCCTCAACCATACAGAACAGACAAATGCACATAAAAGACATGCAGAAAGTCCTGATGTCATGTCCTAGGTCAGATCTGTAATCCTGCAGGTACTGAAGCCAGGTGATCAGCAAGACAGCCAGGAATCTAGCATTCCCATAAAAAAAAAATCTGCAAACAGTATTTTCATTGTGATAGTTTTATTGTAGCTACAAATCCATGTATCACTTTAGTGCATGACTATATGCAGCAGTTACATTTCCTTTTATAATGTAAACATCACTTTGTCACAATTGTCATTTCTATCACATACTTTGGTTAAACATTCTAAAAGATTACCAGAGCAGTGGGTACTTGCATTCATTGATGCTTTTGTTAAGCACTGCAATCATTCCTCTATTAGAGTCAATGGGAAAATTGCTAAAATCAATCCTTAGACCAACCAACATCAAAGAAGCACAGGGGTACCCAACTGACCCATTTTATTAGATTATGGACTAAGATGTATGGCTAAATTAAGGCCTACTGTTGTCCTTGGCAGCCCCCCATATTGTGGCATTTCTAGGAAATTAGCCTGGACGGGTTACAGCACTTTAAAACATCAATGGCACCCAACTCTTTAAACAAGCAAACTCGCCATTATTAAAAAAAAAAAAAAAAAAAAAAAAAAAGTGATGATACATAAAAGAGGAAGCAATGCTTGAAGCATTATTAAACGCAAATCAAAAATGCTTTTTAAAATAGCCAAGTTTAATTATGTACATTCATTTTCCTGCCACAATCATCTGTTCTCCTAGAAAAATTGAGAATTATTCCCCAAGAGGACTTCCAGTGGTTCTGGCAAGGGCCCCATTGATAAAACCCCACCTTTCTTCCTCCTGGGGACTACAGTAAAACAAGTGAAGCCGCTCTGTGTAAAATATATATATATATATATATATATATATATATATATATACACACACACACACACACACACACACACACACATATATATATATATATCAGGAGAACCCCTTATTAAGAGTTAAAAAGATCCTCTTGTCTACTAACACCGTCCTTTTACTTACATGTATTAATTTGAACCGATAAAATTTTTCGTAAAAACTAAACGCAAATTAT
>BLSH010507318.1:258605-272871 GCA_018402905.1 Glandirana rugosa | reverse complement strand
CGCGCGCGCGCCGCCGGAGGCGCGTGCGCGCCGCCGGAGGCGCGCGGCCGCGCTCACTGTGTTCGGGGAGGGCCAGGGAGCGGGTGCGGCGGCTTCGATTGCCGCCGGTCACCCGCGATGGCCCCCCCGGAGCGAGTGAGCGGAGGTCCGTGTAAGTAAACACGGACCTCCGCTCTGTGTGAGGGGGAAGGGCTGTGATCACAGCCTTCGTGTATACGAAGGCTGTGACCACTTCCCTTCCCCAGCTAGGCAAGCCCCCATACAGTTAGAACACGCCCAGGGAACATAGTTAACCCTTAGCGCGCCCCCTGCAGGTTAACCCCTTCACTGCCAATGGCATTTACACAGTAATCAGTGCATTCTTATAGCACTGATCGCTGTATAAATGCCAATGGTCCCAAAAAAGTGTCAAAATGGTCCGACATGTCTGCTGAAATATCGCAGTACCGCAAAAAAAAAAAAAAAAAAAAAAAATTCGCAGATCACCGCCATTTTTAGTAAAAACTATAAAAAATTAAAAACCCCAAAAATGAATTATCATCCGTAAACGCGACCACTTTTGCGCAAACCAATCAATAAACGCCGATTGCGATTTTTATCGCAAATATGACGAAGAATATAAATCGGCCAAAAACGGTGAAAAAAAATGTTTTTTTTTTATATATTTTTTTTGGATTAGTATTTTAGCAAAAAGTAAGAAATTTGGGTTTTTTTGCAAAATTGTCGCTCTTCTTTTGTTTATAGCGGCGATCAGAAATGACGCAGAGGTGATCAAATACCACCAAAAGAAAGCTCTATTTGTGGGAAAAAAAGGACGCAAATTTCGTTTGGGTACAACGTCGCTCGACCGCGCAATTGTCAGTTAAAGCGACGCAGTGCCGAATCGCAAAAAGGGCTCCGGTCCTAAAGCTGGAAATCCTTCCGGGGCTGAAGTGGTTAAAAGAAAGAAAAACAACACTGAATTGTAACAGAAGATAAGAGCAGCGATTTATTAAAGAAACAAAAAAGATTAAAAAATAGAAAAACGCAATGCATAATTGTAGCCAAATTTAAAGCAGAGTTTCAACCAAAAGTGGAACTTCCACTTTAAGTACTGGTGACCCCCTGACATGCCAAAAATGGCTTGTCTTTTTTTTGGGGCGGGGCATATACCTAGTTTTCACAGGTACCCAGATCCCACTTCCTCTCCTGGTGCCGCAGCGCCGAGTGAAAGTTCACCTCTCCCCCCCTGCAATCTTCTGGGACATGTTACGGGTCACAAAAGATTGCCCAGCCATTCACAATGCGCACCCGGCTACACTTTTTGTAGCTGCCGACTTAAATTGTTGGAACTCCACTTTGACCTTCAGTTTAAATAGGGTGCAAAGTATTACATTTATTCACTAGAATAGAGTGTGTTGGCAAGAGGTCCGACAGACCTCATCCTGGGTCAAAGCTAGAACTCTCCAATCAGCAGGGAGTATGAACTTTGTGGATTGCAAAACTAGAAGTCTGACTTCAGGGGGCATGGTGGACTTCTGCAGAGAGACCACTGCTTCCACACAGAGAGCAAGTGTCCCTTCTCTGCAGCATGCCACAGGCTACAGACTTAGACTCGGGCTAAGGCTTACTTTTCACGAAAAAAAAAAAACCACATCTAATTTTGCATACCTTTTGTTTTGATGTACCTGCAGGTATGTTGCAGATGTAAAATGAAAATTCAATCTGGTGTTAAACAAAAAGTACCTTTCAAGAACACTTCTCTAAAATACTTATCTTGAGCCTGTTTCCCAATTCCATCACTGTGGAGCTTTGCACAGCCTTTGAAAGAAAAAAAACACATCTCACTCATCTCCTGTACCTGTTGTGCACTACAGCTTTATTAATTCTTAAGACAAAACTTTTTCTTCTTCATTCTGGAAAGAGCAAGGAAGGGTTTTTTTGCCATCTGTGCCCATTGGGGAGATTTTCTTTATTTCTCTCATAACCACCACAGGAAAAAGAAGGAAATACCTCCAAAGTGAGAGAATTCCCTTCCCAGAACTAGTGTCCCTATTGGGAAATTTCCCCTCTATTCCTGTTCTGGTGTCCACTCATAATATATACAGGATTGTAATATATCTCAGAAGGTATAGCAAATCATTTAAGAACATGCATTAAGAAAATAAACTTTCAGCACAATAAAGGAGAGAAATCAATAGAACACAAAAGTATCATACAGATTTGAGTTGCTGTGTATCAAAACAAAAAACAACCTTTGTTTTGAGGAATTAATTCCATTCCCTACCAGACATTTAGCATTTTCAATGACATGCTGCAAGAAGACAGTCTTTCACGTGTATTTGACCAACCACTGGGGTTGACATAGATGAGTATGTATCAGAGAACAACAAAAGAGGAGATATTCGCTTTCTGGATTGTTAGGACACAATGTAATCGTTGCCCGACTCCAAAGTCACGCAACGTTGGAGTCCGACTTTAATGTGACTATTTACACTGTGTGGCTTGTTAGTCGTATCAAAGTCAGACCAAAGTAGTGCAGGAACCTTTTCTAAAGTCGGACAGACTTGGGTAGGATCAGTTAAGACAGCTCTCATAGGAAAACATTGAATTTCACAGGTCATCAGCTCTGAGGTCTCACAAGTCAGATCCCATATCGCATCAGTGTGAAACGAGCTGTAGCAGTATTGGTTGCTACTCCACAGTCCTGTCCAGGAACTCATCCAGACTCTACTATTTGTACTGCATTAGAGGTCTGCACTCAGCATGGACTATTCTCAAGGTTTTAAAAAGCAGCTACTATAAACATATCTATGGATGCAAGTTTATGGAGATATCTGGAGGTCACTTGTCAGGAGGGCAGTTGAACTGTGCCTTTTACAGCTGGTAAATTTCTAAAAGTCAACAAGCAGCCTTGTAAGGACTTACCTTAATTTTGCATTAAGTTCGTTCTGTGTTAATTTGTCTATAACAATTTCCAAATGTTATTAGGAGAGTTATACGATAGGAGGAGCCAGGTTTTAAAGCCAGTATTCTTTGAAACTATGAGTTAAAAGCTCCAAGCTATAATTAAAGCTTATGTACATGGCTGTGCTATTACGATTCAATACTTCAAAATACTATGACACACATACTTAATGTAGCTTTTTATTAATCGCATAGGCGTGCCTACCAATCCAGAATGCAATACCTCTCAAGGAAAGAGAAGGGTAGACACAATTATGGATACTTTGAGATTCTGGTAAAGTACAGGTGGAGCAGGCTATCAAATATAGAAGTCCAAGCTATTTGACGTTTAAAATAAATCACACTCAATTTAGCCAACATGACGACGACAGGTATCTGTGTAGCAAAATACATGTTAATGGGCCAATCTTTTAGCAACTAAAAAAAAAAAAATAATAATAATAATAATAATAATAATAATAATAATAATAATAATAATAATAATAATAATAATAATATGAAAGATTACAAAGCATGCTTACCATCTTGTAGTTCTAATCTGGACTGGAAAACCTTTCCCATCCAGAAAGCTATTTTAATAGACAGGTAATACAACTGGAAAGTATAACCTTTTCTGCATTCTGTATTTTTTTACCAATGCTACTTTTTATTATTAATCCAAACGCTACTAAAATTATCACAATAATGAAGCTAAATGCAACAATCAAGGTGGACATCTGAAAGGCTAAATTCACCTTTGGCAACAAAGGATTACATGGTTCCTCTAAAAAAATCCGTCATGTTCCTATTATAAAAACTACCATCTACTGTACCAATACCTAAGGGATTGCTGTCTATTCTATCCATAACTCAGGAATATCCAGCTATTCACATTTCACAAAGCTTGTTGTCTACTCCTTTTCATGGAGTGTGACATACAGTGCCTTGAATAGTATTCATATCCCTTGAAAAGGTTTCCACATTTTTGTCATGTCACAACCAAAAATGTTGTTATAGACCAACACAAAGTGGCACATAACTGAAGTGGAAGAAAAAGATAAAGGTTTTTCAATTTTTTTACAAATAAATATCTGAAAAGTGTGGTGTGCATTTGTATTCAGCCTCCTTTACTCTCATACCCCCAACTAAAATCTAGTAGAACCAATTGCCTTCAGAAGCCACCTAAGTAGTAAATATAATCCACCTGTGTGTAATTTAATCTCAATATAATTACAGCTGTTCTGTTAGAGGACCTTAGTGAACAAACAGCATCATGAAGGCCAAGGAACACACAAGACGTGTCAAGGATAATGTTGTGGAGAAGGGTAAGCCCTGGTTCACATTGGTTTGTTTTGGCATGTAAAAAAAAAAAAATCGCATGCCAAATCAGTGGCAATTGCCGGCAATGGCTCCAGCCAAAATCGGTGCAATGCTGCATTTGTGGTGCAGCACCAATTCCCAGAAGTAGCTTCTGTACTTTTGGCGAATTCAGGTGCGATTTCCATAGACCTCTGTGCATCAACCTGCACAATGTCTCTGAAATCGCACCTGAAGTTGGGACTAACATGCGGGAATGAAATTGTGCCAGTTCAGCTGAACTCGCACAATTTTATTCCCGCACCAGTGTGAACCTAGGCTGAAGTAGGGTTAGGTTATAAAAAAAAAAAAAAAAATATCCCAAGCTTTGAACAACTCACAGGAGCATTGTTCAATCCATAAGCCTAAAAATGGAAAGAGAATGGCACAAATGCAAACCTACCAAGAAATGCCATCCACCTAAACTGACAGGCTGGGCAAGGAGAGCATTAATCAGAGAAGCAGCCAAGAGACCCATGGTAACTCTGGAGGAGCTGCAGGGATCCACAGCTTAAGTAGGAGAATCTGTCAACAGGACAACGATTAGTTGTTCACTCCACAAATCTTGCCTTTATGGAAGAGTGGCAAGAAAGCAGTTGTTGAAAGAAAAAACAAGGGCCAGGGATAAATCCAAGGCAAATACACAAGCTCTACTTATCTTATTAGAATGCATGTGCTTCCACTGTGGAGTCTCTCACAAGTCAGAGAGATAGGACTACAATTCACAGGGTGCCTTGGCGGGGCCTGTAGCGTACGCATGCATTTGCAAATTTGTGCAACTAAACCCCTTTTTTAAACGCATACTGTTAGACAGGTTAATTTGGTTAGTCACAGCTGGCCGGTAAGTAGAGCTTGGTATTTGCCTTGGATTTATCCTTGGCCCTTGTTTTTTCTGTTTGTTGCCCTCCAATGCTCCTTGCTGCAATGGCCAGTTATAGGTGTAGGCAGTGGTCATTGTTTGGTATGTTGTTGAAAGAAAGCCATAAGAAGTCCAGATTGCGAGAAGCCATGTGGGGGACACAGCAAACATGTGGCTGAAGGTGCTCTGGTCAGAGGAGACCAAAATTTAACTTTTTGGCCTAAAAGGAAAAAACGCTATGTGTGGCGGAAAACACTGCACATTACCCTGAATACACCATCCCCGCCGTGAAATAAGGAGTATAAAACCCTAACAACATGGTGTTGGTGCAACAAACGGTATGTAAATATATCTTCCCAAGAAACCGTTCTATACCAGTGATAAAGTGCTGGTGCATAGAAATCAGATACATCTGAGATCTATCTATCTATAATTTGTGGTGAGAATAAAAGTCCAAAGTATGAACCAGTGAATATTATGCAGGTAAATACCTCCTGTGTCCCACCACCTTCACATTTATGCACTCACCTCCATAAAAGACCAAGCCTGGTCACCTATTGACGTCAGCACACCCAAGCCATGAAGTTTGTGTGCACTGCCAGCCGGCTGCTGCTGCGATGTCCTAAATCCTAAAAGGTGCTGCAAACCCAATCAAGTGCGATATGTGTCATCTGAGTGCACAGGAACATGTGAGTTTTTTAGCCGTTTTGTTTTTTTTAAATAAATGGTATATAACGATTCAGCACTGTCAGTTTTCCTTTAATGCTTTATGAGTGCTGCCACTGCGGACCACCTAGGACCCTCTGCATTGGGGAATAAAGGGGAAGGCGCATGGTGATGAGGCATGGTCTTTTATGGAGGTAAGCGCATAAATGTGAAGGTGGAGGGACACAGGAGGCGTTTACCTGCACAATATTCACGGATTCATACTTTGGACTTTTATTCTCACCACAAATTATATATATGTTTACACAGGTATCAGCGGATGTATCCAATTTTTATGTACTAGCACTTTATCACTCTATGGATCATAGATTTTTTTTTTTTTTTTTGGCATCTCATAAAGGAGGGAATTGTGGGACTTTAACCACTTCAGCCCTGGAAGGATTTCCCATGTTAGGACCAGAGTACTTTTTGCGATTCGGCACTGCGTCACTTTAACTGACAATTGCGCGGTCGTGCGCAGTTGTACCAAAACAAAATTTGTGTCCTTTTTTCCCCACAAATAGAGCTTTCTTTTGGTGGTATTTGATCACCTATGCATCATTTCTGATCACCGCTATAAACAAAAAAAAAAAAAAAAAGTGTGACAATTTTGAAAAAAAAAAAAACACAAACAAACAAAACAAAACAAACACACACACACTTTTTGATAAAATACAAATCCAAACAAAATAAAAAAAATTTAAAAAAAAAAGTATTCATCGGTTTTGGCCGATTAACATTCTTACTCATATTTTTGGTAAAAAAAAAAAAAATTATATATATTTTGATTGGTTTGCGCAAAAGTTGCCACATTTACAAACCATGAGAATTCATTTGTTATTCTTAAAATTTTTTTTTTTTTACTGGTAATGGCGGTGATCTGCTATTTTTATTAGGACTTTGATATTGGGGCGGATAGGTCAGGCATTTGACACTTTTTTGGGACCAATGACATTTATACAGCTATTAGAAATTTAAATATCCATGGATTACTATATAAAGGTCATTGCCAGTGAAGGGGTTAACCTGCAGGGGGCAATCTAGGGGTTAACTGTGTTCCCTGGGCATGTCCTAACTGAGGGGGCTGGGCTGTCAGGGGCACAAGAGATCCAACTGATCCCAGTGACAGGAATCAGTAGATCTCTTAGATGCACCCTGACAGCGCAGGGAAGAGCCGTATTTATATCAACGGTTCCCTGTTTTTCCATCTGTCCTAAGCAATCGTGGCTCGCCGGCAGACAAAG
The DNA here is from genome assembly GCA_018402905.1 of Glandirana rugosa. Classification (NCBI taxonomy): domain Eukaryota; kingdom Metazoa; phylum Chordata; class Amphibia; order Anura; family Ranidae; genus Glandirana; species Glandirana rugosa. Next base: position 265,782 of record BLSH010507318.1, on the reverse strand, counting down.
TCCGCCCGAGCCATGGGCACACTCCTGCAGAGTGCGGCAGGCACGTTACGTGTACGCGAGCCGATCAAATGAACCAGACAAGGAAACCTGTGAATGGAAGTGATGATAGGTGTGGGTACATGTATGCAAATAGATTGTAGAATGCCGTGGCGATATGGAGATAGTGGGAAAGTGGGAGTGAATGGGTGAAAACCTAGAACCAGAATGTGAAAAAAAAAAAAAAAAAAGGGAGGGCAGATTAGGCCCTGAGAATGAAGGTGAAAAATAATGGAGACCCCGCACCAAGGGATAAAATCATGAAGTGAAAACAAAAATGAAGGACTGAAAGGGTTACCTGCAGTTCCTGACTAGTGTGAGGATCACCAAAAGTGCATAGTCAACACATGGATGGCCTGGATGCCGAGAGGAGCACCACGGCATTCTACAATCTATTTACATACATGTACCCACATACATCATCACTTCCATTCACAGGTTTCCTTCCATTCATTATCCATGGGAGCCCCTCCCCATGGATGTCCGCTTTTCCGAGAGTACATTCCCACACTGGGCCCAGGGTTATACCATCTCAGCCCCTGGGACGAATGACCCCAGCCGACCTCACAGGTCCTGACCTAGTACACCAGATTCATGGGTGAATTTTAAGTATGGTGGGGTCAGGGCATTCCCAAATTGTAGTGCCTTCATTGATAGACCCTCCTTAACCAATACCATTTTTTCAGATAACATCTCGCATCTGCTCCTGAAAAGTAATATTCACGAAACATGTCGAGTTAATTAGATGCCATACCATGATACACATTTTTAGATCATCACCGATCCTGACAGGTCAGGTTTTTAAGTAACCAACAGTCTGGGCATTTTTACCATGTTTCTAGTGAATATAGGGTCTGGCTTTGATAACTTTTTATTTCAAATGAAAAATATGAATTGATATGACTTTATTATGTATAGTCTATTATTAATAGTATTGATTTACATTTGAGATATATATATATATATATCTATCTATCTATATCTCCTTTTGACGGTTTCTATTGTCTCAAATGCTTGCTTCATTTAAAGTCCCACAACTCCCTCCTTTTTTTGTATCTCATGAATAGGGATGGAGGTGCATGGCCCTTTTGTACCTCATTTAAAGTCCCATATATATCCCCTTTCCCCTTTTCATTTTTCTAATCATATTCATTTGTTTGTTGCACATAGGAACTTTAGGATTTAAAAGGGAAGCGCTCTACTATCTTTATAATCAAGACTTGAAAATTGCTGTTCGCAGACGCTCTTCACCCAATATGACAGAGCTTGAGCTATTTTGCAAAGAAGAATGGGCAAAAATGTATTTGTAAATAATTTTGAAAACAATTTATCATTTTCCTTCCACTTTACTATTATGTGCCACTTTGTGTTGGACTATCACATAAAATCCCAATAAAATACATTTATGTTTTTGGTTGTAACATGACAAAATGTGTAAACTTTCAAGGGTATGAATACTTTTTCAAGGCACTATCTTTTCTGCCTGCTTATGAGGCTTCCTAGCTCCTAGGTAAGAGTCTGTTTACTCATAAATAGGCATAAATACCTCCACCCCCCTACTGGAGGTTTGACCTTGGAATTTTTATCGAGATGCAGATCTTAGGCGAGATTGCTTGCAGGTGATAAACCAAAAATAGGGGTCAAAAAGTTGCTGTGGGCTACAGAATATAATAATTTTAAATTCCCCAAAAAAAAAAACCCACCCAGTGTGTTTGGCACTGATTTCATGGGTCAGAACTAGAAATTAAATCAGCATTTTGCCTAATCTAACCTAATCTACCTGATATGGCTGACTGTTTTCTTAAAGGAAATTTCCACTTTTACAATCCGTTCAAAATGGATCCTTTTTTAAATGATGTTTCCAAGTTCCTTTTTATAAAAAAGTGCTCTAGAAAGTCTGTTGCCACAGTAAAATACCAAAGGATTCCCCAAATATTACAAAAAAAAAAAAAAAAAAAAAAAAAAAAAAAAAAAAAAAAAAGAAGAAGTAGTATTAAAAAAATAAAAATCATGCTGACAGGCACCATATAAATATTTTACAGAAATAAAATATGTTGCTGCAGGTCTTCAGAAGAGCCTTGTTTTTTTCTCTTCCCCATCACCTACATTTCTAAAAGGTAGGTTATTCGTTAGCAAGACCTAATCATTTAAAATGTGGCTCAATTTCTGACATTTCAGGACAAGCAAAGGGTGAATGCCAATGCATTTATCCTTTGTTGCTCCGATTACACAAGATAAAAAGAAAATCCAAGTGTTGTGACGAGGACCTCGGGACAGAATTATTCAATGAGAGTAAAAATTCCTGAGACAGCAGGCATTTGTTTCATTATTTCTCTGTGCGAAGAATGACATAGTAAGGGGATGCGCCAGAGAGAGCATGGTTCATGTTACTGGAATTTGGGTTTTGCATCTCACCTCTCAGTCACGTGACCGATTACAGTATTAATATTGACGGAAATTAAAGGGACTGCGTCCTATTTCTTCTCTTTCCATTTAACATTCAAATAATGTTATATATTATAATTATACTACAAAATTACAAAAAAAAAAAAAAAAAAAAAAAACCAGGAATGTTTTGTATTAACATAGTAGTACAACAGAAATATAAAATCAGAAAATATAAAAACCACTGACAAAAAAAAATACACAACACACAAACGAATTTAAAAATAGTTAATTGATTCAATTTTAAAGTCATTCTAATTTACAAACCAGTATGATCTTAGCCACCTGTAGCCTGCAACTGCAATACTATATATTACACTAATGTCACGCCAGCAACCTCCTATGTAGTTGGTCTCATACTGCTCATTTTGGCCAGCAAAGTAAAAAATTTCCATTAGAGAAAGTGGCAGCTGCATTTTGGCAACACTGCTGTTGGAGTGACACGGCAAATAAAGTGCCTATACCAGGGCTTGACAAATTTGTTTTGACTCTAGGAGCCAGTTTGTGCGTAGCGATATGTAATGTGTATAGCAATTGACTTTTTTTAATGCGTTTTTGACTTTAGGCCCCTTTCACATGGGCACGTCCACTAAGCAGAATCAGCTTGCTCAGTGGAGGATCTCACCGCTGAACAGGTGGATGACAGGTCCGTGTCCTTTCCACTATGCAGACGATCCGTTTCCATCTGATCCAGGAAATAGGACCACCATCCATCTGCTTGCGGTGGACAGGATCGGATCGGATTGCGACGGGCATCAGCGTACAGGTGTCCGTTGACATCCACCGCCCCACAGAGGAGACTGGAGGGTCTGACCAGGTCCGCCTGAAAAACTGACAAACGAACCTGATCGGACAGCCCGTGTGAAAGGGGCCGTCAGCTGTGTGGCAGCGAGACAGTGCAAACTGAAAAAGAAAATTTATTTTAATTAAAAAAAATTATTATTAATGGAGAATGGTTTCCATCTTTGGGGGGGGGGGGGTGTAAATGGAACTGAAGCAGTTCCAGAAAGCTGCCCCAAACTCCCTGTCCACCCACCGTCATGGAAAGGGCGCCCGCAACACCAGAGAGCATGTGCGATTCCCAAAGAAAAAGATGTTGAAACACTGATAGATATATGCTTTATTCTGTCTCCACTGAAGACATTGTGGTCACCATATCCCTCTTGGCACTTTTCACATTTTTTGTTGTCCATTTAGGTTGCCTCTGACCGGCACAATGTTTGGCTGTATCTCCAGTACAGTACATACCCAAGCCCCTTTTACAAATAAGAGTTCATACAAAACACTGAGCTCTAAAAATCTTTACCTCCTACATTCAGACCAAAATGGTTACCCACTAAATATGTTGACCAGTCTTATTCAGTGTGTTTTTGTCTAATAAATTATGTTCTCAGCCAGTGCTCCTAGTGTAAGAACATAGCACAGTCTATCCTCTTCTGCCAGTGCACCCTATAAAGCAGCACAGCTTGTCCTCGTTTCCTCTATACAGCCCCTATTATTGCACAGCCTCTGCTACTTCCACTCCGCCTAGCACACTGCCTGCAGACATTTCCTGGTTGTGACATGCTTCTGGTCCTGTGACATGCCAATGACTCCAATCAGTACCGCTCCGAGTCTTAGATCTGGCCACCAGAAGAGGGCGCCAGTTCACCTGCCAGTGTAAGCAACATAAGGGAATGCCCTCAGTTAACATGACGAGCGGTACATCTCGCTCCAGTAGGCCGCAAAGCCGCGGCCTCAATTACCGCCCAGCGCAGAGGCCAGGCACCCATGATGGGGGTGGGCGGAGGTGCATGAGGACAAGACATCTGCCGCAGTCTAGCCCAGGCGCCAGGTCACTATTTCTAGGCGCCTATGCGACCTGGCGCCTGGGGTTTGTCGAGCCCTGGCCTATACTAAAAATGTGGAATAAAAGCCATCATAAAACAGATTTCCCACAATAAATAAGTGAAACTGAAAAAAAAAAAAAAAAAACCACCACACACTGTCAGCTCCATCCATTTGTCTTGCCACAAAACTCCTCAATGGACTTCTTCCAAAACAAAAATGCATTCAAGTCACTTACTGCAAAGTTTGGATAGAACTTGGAGTCCCTCCCCCCATGCCTCTTTGGCAAAGGCATGCTCAAAGCTCTCGAAAATGGTCAGTTTAATCACCATTTGAGCGTTCCTGAATCCCTGACCGCCTAGCTTCATGCAAGGTTTGAAAGCCCTAACCTCTATAACATAACAAAAGAAATCACTTTTCACAGATCGGCTTTAAGACAACAAATGCTAAACCCCAGAACACCTTCATCATGGAATAGTATGTCAACTAAGCCAGAAACTTACATCTGAACTACACTGCCCTACTGCTTGTGAAAAGTGAATAATTGCACAAGGACTCAAAAGCAAGACTATAAGCTTTATGTGAGAACAGAATGCTATCGAGAAAGTTTTGTTTGCTGAATTATTTTCAAACGGCTAAAAGCCTTATTTCCTTTTGTTGCACGTTGACAAGTTACAAAACCCTTCATCCAGCAGAGATACTTTGTTGATTACCGTCAGTTATAAACTACTGTATCTGTAGGTAAAATCAGATGATTAGAGAATCCTCCTGGCCCCCGTGTATAGTTATGCGTCTGCAGCTGGTAAAGGACAGGTTGCTAAAAAATAAAAGTGCCAAATTTACCTATACTGTGTGGATTTTTTTCTATGTGGTACAAAAAACAAAAAAAACCCTTCCTCCTGCAGCTTCATTCTTTTGGACTTTCTTCAGGATGGAGTTGACCAGGGTTTAATGCTCAGTGCCCTTCACATACAATAGCAGTCTGTCTTCCTAGACATGAAATTAGCATAAGAGCCATTGGTTTAGACATTTCTTCAGAGAACATGGACACATGTTCAGCAAAAAAAGTTTATTCCCCTGTTAGACTTGCTAATTGGGTTAACTAAACTTCCCTTTCAGCCAATACTGGACATTAAGGTCTGATTTCAAGTGGGCTTTTCTTCTTGCCATTAATATGGTTAGAAGAGCCAGAAATTTACAAGCTTTATCCAACAAGGAAACCCAACAATTCTTTGATATACAGAAGCCAGAACCTACACATTTGCCAAAAAAGGCGGCCATGGTGCTTCATAGGACGCAGAAGATTTAAACACCTTCCTTATTGATATAACACTCAAGGACAATGGGGCAGAGAAATTCCACCCTTTAGATGTTCAGCTATGTCTTCCCAGTTATCTAGACACTATGAGAGAGTTGGAAGATCGAGCCATCTTTTCTTGTTTAGTGGCCCCACAGAAGGCCTTCCATGCTTCAAAAAGGCACAGTTGCCAGACTGATAAAACCGACTACAATATATCCTATGTTTATAGGAGGATTGCCAGAACCTCTCATTAAATAGACACGCCAGATCTTTAGCAATATAATGGGCAGGAGCAACAGAGCAAATCTGCTGAGTGACTATTTGGTCTAATAAAAATACCTTTGTCAAAGACCTAGCTTTAAGCAGAAAAAGTTCTACAGGCAGTGGTCTTATACTGAAATAAGGAAGAGCAAGTAATAAAAACACCTATGTTGCTATCCTGAAAAATGGATTGGAGAATTCCCCAATCTGAAAAAAAACCAGTAAAGAGCATTTCTAGAAGTTTTCCAGTACAGCAAGCCTACTGCCCATCCTTGTTTAATGTGGTTATTTCTAATATTTTTCCTCCTCATATACTGGTGGGGGTAGTCTAATTTAAGCACAACAGAGACAAAGGGGATGGGAGAGGTTTTTCACTATTGTGCTTGTGTTGGAAGGAACCAGTCATCCCTCTTTGCTGTCCTTGAAGAATCCTAGAAAAATAGTTATCGGTAAGCCCAACTTGCTTTTAAACTGCAAACTGGTGACAGGGCCTCTTTAAAGTATATGTAAACCCAAACAATTGCCTAATTATATTTACCCCATTAAAAAGGGTTTTGTTATATGCATTTGATTAGTCAAAAAATACCCGTAACTAAGCGGATGACTTCCTGTGCTCTTTGCCACTATGTTATGGAGATGGTAAGAGGGTCACTCTGTAGTCCTAGCACTTACTGTCCTAGGGTGATAACACTTCTATGGTGTGTTACTGACAATATCACCAGGTTAAAAAAGAAGGGGCGAAAGTAAAAAAAAAAAAAAAAAATTAAATTATTGCAGCCACCACATCTTAACACTTAAAGTGTTACTAAACCCAGCAATATAAAAATTCATCCACCCCCCTACAGATGTCTACCCCCCCCCCCCCCTCCATATATCGTCGTCATAAAACTATATTTTTCTACTAAATCTTCAACACACGTGACATCCCCCCACCTACTTAAAAATATAACGACCCAAATCATTGTGAAATTCACAATTCTACACCACCGACGTTATTAAATTAAAAAAAAAAAAAAAAAATGAAAGCGGGGAAGAAAAAATTGGACCACTATAACAGTCATTGTGTGGTATCTTCACAATAGTGGGATCCTGTCATTCACGATCCTGATGTCTCACTGGGAGAATGGTAGAGGTATTGTATCACCGTTTCTCGTGTCCTTCAGTAGGCGAATCAATGCCCATAAAAAACTGATTAGTTTACGTATATTGTTTTGGGAAAAATTACCCCATTTATATTAATCCGTTAACAAACCCAAATGTATATGAAATTTCTCCGGGACAGTGGTCAAACGTCAAATTTTCGTTCAA
>BLSH010507318.1:210212-231710 GCA_018402905.1 Glandirana rugosa | reverse complement strand
CTGTGCCCCCCCCCCCTCCTCCACAGCCACCTCTGTACCCCCCCCCCCCTCATCTGAAAGATGGGTTTCAAATGTTTTGACAGCGGCGCAGTTTCAGTGCTTGCCATAGGCTCCATTTTTACTAGATATGCCTCTGCCTAGCTGTCTCCCTGTTAAGCAGAGAAACCAAAAACGACACACACTCACTCTAGCACCTACCTAAGAGGACACTATACTGGCTGCTGAAATTTACAAATGCGGCATTTAGAAATTGGATGAAAGTTTTAACAATGGATGCATCCTGCCTTGGCTGGGAGTGCACATCCACAAGTGTCTCCTTTGCAGCTAGATTGGCAAAGGAGACAGCTGCAAACAAGATGGTGTACCACTGCACAGACCTGTCAGGCAGCATACAGGAAAGATGTATTTCAGGGAAGCAGAAGTCTGTATTCCTTGAACTACACTTTAAAAAAATGGCTTTGATATCACTTTAGCTAACACTCCTATACAGCTTATAAAGCTACAGTACATAAATACTATTATTCCAAAGATGGGTTTATTACAAATTATGTAAATCCTTTCACTAAAATCTAATTTAAGCTTTAGGAACATCATTTGAAAAGTACATTTCATCTCACTAGCCCCCTTAATCCTCTTCAGTTATGGATCACCTTTGCTATTTTAACTTAACGCCTTATGTTTTTAAGGCCCCTTTCACACGAGCAGAGCCCATTTTGACAGGCTCTGCTGCTCAGCAGGGATCCATCCGTTTATCCCCGCTGAGCCGGCGGATGACAGGACTGTCTCTGCACTCCGTGCAGAGCCTGACCTGTCACAGCTCCATTCTCCTCTATGGAGGATCAGATGAACACGGACCGTCTGTCCGTGTTCATCCGATCCGCCAGACGGATGGAAAATAGGGTTTCCATCCCTCTGTTTTTGGCGGATCGGAGCGGATTGGATGTGAGCAGACATGTCACAGCTGACATCCGTCGCTCCATAGAGGACAATGGAGCATCCGTTCGGGTCCGCCTGAAAAACTGACAGGCGAACCTGAACGATCCGCTCGTGTGAAAGGACCCTAAAGATTCTTAATATGTTTAAATGACTCAGTGTTATGCGTGGCTATATCCTTGACATTTTATTGTGCAATGGTTATAGAATTCTGCTTCTTTATGTTAATGCTTACACTTTGCAATAACAGTATTCTAAAAACTCAAAAAAACCTATTGAAAGTGAAATATAACAGCTCCACTGTGTTGCATTTTTTGCACATGCTTTATGTTGGGTGTTACAGTGGATTGCATTAACATAGCCCAGCCTTTTGAATGAGCTGCCTAACATACTACAACAGACCTAAAATCATACCTGCAGTATTCAGTGTATCCCACTGCGCTGTGTAGTGTCTTACAACACATCTGCCATTTCAGTACAGTGGTGTGAATGGGCTCTAAAAGAAAATCTGGCAATCTTGCCGTGAAGTTTCTTTGCTTGGGTACTTCCTGATAGCACTGCTAATGTGCAGCGCTCAGAAGTGCATACTGTGCATGTAGGTGGAGTGCAGCACGGCAAGGCAGCAATAACACACACTGTCCAAATGTGATGAAAGAGCTTGTATTGAAATAATGCAAAGACAGTTCACAATAAACCTTGTGGGAAGATAATCCAAACAAGGAACACTCACATGTCCAACAGCGTGTAGAGAGCAGGTTTCAGCTGAACTGACAGCGCCTGGCCATCACGTGCCAAAACAGGAAGATGTCCAGAGAAGTTGAATCATCAGGAACCTTTCCCTGCTGCTAGTTCTGTCACTACTCTATACACTAGCAAAATGTGCACCAAGCCTAGGAGCCAGGGCCTTAAATAGGCTCTGCCTGACCCAAGATGACTGCTAGAGTCACATGGGGCGGCAGCCTCCAATTGGATACCTTCCCCAGTGACCCTGAAAACCATAAAGGAATCATAATGTGCGCCCGCAGAACTTTTTTCAGGGGGTCATTGTCATTATCACGGTCAGAGACTGCAGACGTAGTACAGGAGACGGTCAGAGACTGTGGACATGGTACAGGAGACGGTCAGAGACTACAGAACAACATATTACAGCGCACACATACAAAAATGACATTGAACTCCTGCAAGGCTATTTATTGGTCAGTATTTGTTGGTCAGAGACTGCAGACATGGTACAGGAGACGGTCAGGGAGTGTGGACATAGTACAGGAGATGGTCAGAGACTGAGTCCCCCAGCCCCACTTCATTTATCAGCTTCAATTATTACTGTCCTGTCCCCACAATGATCAGCCCCAACTTGTGTCACCTTCTATTCCAGTTATCTATCTTATTCCATTTCCTCATCTTCTAATAATGATATCCTGGAGTGGTGGTGAGTGATGGTGGGGTGGTGGTCCAGGGTCCCCCAACAACAGCCAGGCGGACCATGGGCGGGAGGCGAAGATGGGCACGGGCAGCAGTGGAATCAGATGGATCACTGAGCCAGTCTAATTAATGCCACTGGGCAGTGGGTGGGGGCCATGGGCGTCGGAGGAGGTGGGTGGAGACTGAAAAAGATCAGTCCCTTCCTGTAAGTCACCGAGCTCCACGGCTGGAGAAGGAGGAGGTGGATGGAGAGCGTGAGACAGTCTCAGGACGCAGTGCAAAGTGCAGCACTAGATTCAGGCCTCGCTCCACTTGGCCTCACTGAGACTCTGATTCTAACATCACTGGTTGCTAGACGCCAGGCGGGGCGGAGCTATCAACCAGTACCAAACTTCCGGAATCCAGTAAGTGGTGTCCTCACTGTCCTGTGTCCTCTATTTCATTCCGGGACACTGCATTGTCCTGGAATGAAGGTGCTCGGGACCAGGGATACACATGTTCATTGCTGGTGCTGCTGCTGATTGTAACAGTAAGTGTCGATCCGATCCCTGATTCCGGGGGGGCCCATGGCAATCATGTTCATGCCACTGTAGAAGAGTGCCACCTACAGTAGAGAAAGTAGACTGCACCTGCCTAGACTCCCCTGTTTAACAGATGCTGACCTTGGCATCACAACAACATGGAAGCAACAATAACAACAGTGGAAAAAGCATAATCAAAGAAAGGTAAAGACACGACAATCAACAAGTTCAGACAATATAGTTAGAGTATCTGGCAGGGAGCTGCCCACGGTTGGACCATAAAGGTCGCCGGCTCTCTTAATGCTCTGAGGAATCTCTTGAAAAGGGTTCATCTGCAGATAGTCACTCGGGGGCCTCAGGTGGCAGGGGATCAGATGTGCCTTCTATTTTCACTTCACCTGAGCTCAAGTTTAAATCCAGAAAAGTCAGTACAGCCTGAACGGGGGGGATGGGCCTTCCGGCTCCCGACTCCAACGTCATCCACCGAGAATCAGAAGAGAGCATCAACATGCCCGTTGAGCCTCCCTAGCTGATAGTGAATTTTGATTTTGAACCGGGCCAGGTTGGCCACCCACCTCTATTCTAACGCCCCTGACTTTGCAGATTCCAGATAGGCCAGGGGGTTGTTGCCTGTGAAGACATCGAGGTCAGTCCCTGTAGGATATTCGGCAAATTTCTTGGTGATAGCCCAAACCAGGGTGAGTAACTCAAGCTTGAAAGAGCTGACGTTGTGAGGGTTCTTTTTGGTGGGTCGTAGGCTCCAACTGGCATAAGCAATCACTCTCTTGGTCCTCCTGTACTTGGGCCAAAAAGGCCCCCAGACCCTGTAAGCTCCCAGGAAAAGGAAAGGCAGGGTGTAATCTGCATAGGCCAGCAATGAAGCGGAGGTCAGTCTCTGCTTTAGTGTTCCAAAGGCTTGTTGCTGGGGTTCATGCCATTGGGCCTGAATAGAAGGTATAGATCCACCTTTCCTTTGGGAGCTGTGTCCACCCAACGACTGGGTAAGGGGGGCAGCTATCTGGGCGAACCTTGGGATGAACCACCGGTATTACCCCACTAGACCCAAGAAGGAGCACAGCTCAGTGATAGTCTTTGAGGGTGCCAGTCCTCGGCAGTGTGTACTCTGGCTGGGTTGAGCGAGATACCTCCAGCCTCAACAACGTGTCCCAAATAATGTATCTTCTGACCCATATGGCACTTGCTGGGCTTAAGCTTTAGTCTGTATTTTGCTAAGCGAGAGAACACCGGGTCCAGATGTTTAATGTGTTCCTCAAATGTCTTGGAAAAAGATGATAATGTCATTAAGGTAAAACAACAAGTCTCGAAATTGACGATTCCAAGACATCTTTCCATTAGGCGCTGGAAAGTGCTGGTGACATTACTGAGGCCAGGTGGCATGCGCCTGAATTCAGACGATCCCTAGGGCATGATAAAGGCAGCCTTCTCTCAGTCTTGGCCACATAGTATATGGTCTGAGTCAGCAACGTCAGCATGGCCGCGCACATCCCTCCTTTGAAGGTGCCTCCAGAGGTTCTGTATAGCTACTGCATAATGGGTGAGGTTCTCGTCTTCTTGCTGTTTCTTTAAGAAGAACCTTTGTCGCAGCTCTGGAAGCAGAGGCGTTAAAAGCCAGTACCACCACCAGCCAGGCCAGAACCTGGTACAGGAGCGCCGTACTCTCCAGTCTCTCCTCCCACTTTGCTAAGGGAATGTAAGAGCCATTGAACTTCAGTATAAGGGCTAATGCCAATCCCAGTGGAGCCATGCTGGAGCCCAATCCTTATTCCATACTCCCTGCACAAAGGACCCTGTCGACTGCCACCAAGTGTAAGTGGGGTGCAGTGCGGCGTAACAGCGAAAACACACACAGTGCAAGTGTGATAAAATAACTTGTTTTTTAATAATGCAAAAAAAATTTCACAATAAGCCCGGTGGGAAGACAACTCAACCGGGAACACTCACAGGTCCAACAGCGTGAAGAGAGCAAGTTTCAGCCAACTGGCAGCGCCTGTTAGGAGGGGCAGAATGTGGCCTGGCTGTCTGGTGTCCAAGTAGGATAATGTCTAGAGAAGTTATGAGCCCTGCGCTTTCCTTTCTCATCAGGAACCTTTCCCTGCCATTAATGCTGTCCCTACCAGACGGGGTACTTGTCCCTACTCTACCCACTCGAAAATGTGCCCTAAGCCTGGGAGCCAGGGTCTTAAATAGGCCCTGTCTGACCCAAGATGGCTGCCAGAGTCAGATGGGACAGCAGCATCCAATTGGATAGCTTCCCAAATGACACAGGAAACCATAGAGGAATCATGTTCCCCTTGACTTCCTCTCTAACTGCGATATCACTTCGGAACAATTTTTTGCCACAGCCTGTGTACAACTCCCTGTGGTTGTTAAGTTAGGTTAAGGGTGTGGTCTAGGGGTGGTGAAACCGTGGCTCAGCTGTCTATTTTATTACTGCTTCCCCCCAGGTTCATTTTCCCTAACAAAGTTGAAACCAATGACTTAAAATATGCCCTTCATACCACTGCTTGCCAGTGATTTGTGTGATAACAGAAATGGAAAGGAAGGTTAAGTAGAATTAAATTCACCAATTTTGTTTTAAATACATGAGCCCCTGGGAGCCACTTGAATGTAATCCTACGCATGCACATGCAAAACACATCATCATGGCACAAAGGGGGTGCTGTAAATTAGTGGTTCACAACTAGGGTTGCCACCTCATCCCTTTAAATCCGAACACATATGAATTCAACAGGTTCTGTGGCTGATTAAAGTGGCAATTAAACTCACTTGGTGCCTTATCTGCATTTAATTAGCCACAGAACCTGTGTAATTCATATGTGTTCGGGTTTAAAGGGATGAGGTGGCAACCCTATTCACAACCTCAGTCCTCAAGTACCCCCAATAGGCCATATGTGCAGGTTTTCCTTTATCTTGCACAGGTGCTTTAAATCAGAATCAATGGCTTGGTATTTTGGACAGGTATTTTATCTAAGAGAAATTCCCAAAACATGGCCTGTTGGGGGTACTTGAGGACTGAGGTTGAGAACCACTGCTGTAAATGAACGCTGATCTAAAATTACCGCTGACAGGCAGAGAGTAGTATTTATGACAAAAGAGACCAAAAAGGGTCTCCTGCCTGTCAGCATTTTTTTTACATTGTTGGAGAATTTATCCCCCCCTCCCGGCCTTTTCTAACACTTTTTGTTTACACGTAACAATCAGTATCCCCAAACATTATATATGTTACGCATATTTATATATAAGCGGAAGCCCTAGAGAATAAATTGGTGGGAGTTGCAATTTTTTAAGTCATATGGTATTTACGCAGCGGTTTTTCAAACACATTTTTTTTGGAAAATACCCTTTTTGAAATTTAGTGCAAAAAAAAAAAACACACAATACATAACCCAACATGACACACTTTAAAATTGCGCACGCCTGTGCAATGCCGACAAATCGCGTTAATTTTACTATCAATTGGTGATGTTTTAAAAGCCTTTACAGATTACCACTTTAGATTTACACAGGAGGCCTGGACCTGAAATTACTTTGCGCATAAGCACGGATGGACGGGGACACTAATTTTTTCTTTTCATTATCCTTTTTGATGTGATCTTTCTGCAATAAAAGTTTTGGACGGTCTCTAATGATGCATGGTGTTCTGGCAAATACTTGTGTGACTCAAATCTCATATCAAATCACACTAGTATACCTCCCAACTTATTGCGATAGAAACGAGGGGACACCTATTAGCAAAATGATATAGGCATAGGACACCCCCGCCATGCCCCTTTAAAGGAGAATTATAAAAAAAAATTATTAGTTAAAACCACCAGTGCTTTTTTTTACCACTACTATTCCTTTATACTAATTAAAATAGGTGAAAAATATAACATGCACTAACAAATATACGTTTCACAGTAGCGCACTAATTAGTATTGTATTCTTTTTTAACCCCTCCCACTTCTCATAAGCCCCACCCCTTGTAGTTTCCACCCATTGTGTCAGGAGTATACAGCTCAGCATCACCAGATAGGGAATACAGCATCACAGATAGGGTATACAGCATCACCAGATAGGGGTATACAGAGTCACCAGATAGGGTATACACATCACCAGATAGGGGTATACAGAGTCACCAGATAGGGGTATACAGAGCCACCAGATAGGGGTATACACAGCCACCAGATAGGGGTATACACAGCCACCAGATAGGGGTATACAGAGCCACCAGATAGGGGTATACAGAGCCACCAGATAGACATATACAGAGTCACCAGATAGGGTATACAGAGTCACCAGATAGGGGAATACAGAGTCACCAGATAGTGTATACAGAGCCACCAGATAGGAGTATACAGTCACCAGATAGGGTATACAGAGCCACCAGATAGGAGTATACAGAGATCCAGACAGGGTATACAGAACTACCAGATAGGAGTAAACAGAGCCCCAGATAGGAGTATACAGAGCCCCAGATAGGAGTATACAGAGCCACCAGATAGGGTATACAGAGCTACCAGAGCAGTATACAGAGCCCCAGATAGGAGTATACAGAGCAACCAGATAGGGTATACAGAGCCCCAGATAGGGTATACAGAGCCCCAGATAGGGTACACAGAGCCACCAGAGCAGTATACAGAGCCCCAGATAGGGTATACAGAGCCACCAGAGCAGTATACTAAGCCCCAGATAGGATATACAGAGCCACCAGAGCAGTATACAGAGCCCCAGATAGGGTATACAGAGCCACCAGAGCAGTATACAAAGCCCCAGATAGGGTATACAGAGCCATCAGAGTAGTATACAAAGCCCCAGATAGGAGTATACAGAGCCCCAGATAGGGGCTTGCTGTACTAACAGACCCCCTCTCTGAAGTCAGGACTAAGTCCCACACTTACCCCATCTAATAGCAGGCTGGCAGTGTTGCAGAGTCCAGTGAGCGGGGAGCATGCTGGCAGTGTGCAGAGCCCGGCTTGTGGACAGCATTCTGGCAGTGTGCAGAGCCCGACTTGTGGAAAGCATGCTGGCAGTGTGCAGAGCCCGGATTGTGGAGAGCGTGCTCTCCGTGCTCCGGTGACATCCTCCTTCTCATCCGAGATAGGCATACAATAAGACCGCCTGTCTTCTCCGCCAGTCAGGAAATTGGTAACATACCAAGCCTTCCTGATTGTCTGAGAACGGTTCCCAGTTAGAAAGGTAAATGTTTATTTGTCTTTCTAAGGGCTTGTTGTGGCACGCTTTGCGCCACCAGCCACACTTTAATGAAGCCTACGGCTCTAATGAGATGCTTCATGGACACCCCCTGCCGCGGAAATTAAAGGGGTCATGGGTGGCCATGGATAGATTCATGCAATGCATGAATCTATCCATGGCATAGAGGGGGGTGACAGGAGAGAGAGGGCGACACGAGAGTGAATGGCAACTACATCTGGTGAGCTTTATTCTTAAATGAGTGGAATTGGCACTTACCACTTTGGTGAAGGATATTTGGTGTTTCAGCGGATGTTTTTTACACCTACTTCATCACATTTAGTTGGACTTTATGTTTTGCAATATTGCCATATACTTTATAGACATTTTTTATGGACACTTATTTTTGGTTATTAGATTTTTTCACGAAACAAATTAGTGCGATACTGTGAAACGTATATTTCTTATTGCATGTTGTATTTTTCACCTACCGTATTTTAATTTGATTACTTTGCTTAAAGCAGACCTTCAGTCATTTTTTTTCAACTTTCCATCTATTAAATCTTCTGCCCTTGTTGTTTTAACTTTGGATAGTAAAACATTTTTTGTGCCAGTAAATACCCTATACAGCCCACTTCCTCTTTCTTGTCTGGTAAAAAGCCTAGGCTTATGACATTATGAACAGCTCTCTCTCTCACTTTTGTGAGAGTTTGCCAGGAAGGGAGGGGGGGTGAGTCATAAGAGAGCCAATGAGAGCTGCAGAGCTGGAGGTGTGCCTCTGTGTGTCTGTGTAAATCCAGGAAGTGAACATGCAGCAGCTTCAGCTGCCCAGAGTTAAAATGGATGCAGCCAGGCTCAGTGGAGGGAGATTTCTGCAGCATGTTTGGCAAGTACAGAATCACAGTATATATAAAATAATATGCAAAGTGGTTGGAGGGAAGCCTCAGAATGGCAAAGATTTTTTTATTACAAATTATGTGAGCAGACTCTAGTTCCTCCTTAACCACTTCAATACCAGGCACTTAGAACACTTTCCGCCCAGACCGATTTTCAGCTTTCAGTGCTGTTGCGCTTTGAATGAGAATTGCGTGGTCGTGCGATGCTGTACCCAAACAAGATTTTTATCATTTTGTTCCCACAAATAGAGCTTTCTTTTGGTGGTATTTGATCACCCCTGCTGTTTTTATTTTATGTGCTACAAATAGAAAAAGACCGAAAATTTTTGAAAAAAAAGTTTTTCTTTGTTTCTGTCACAAAACTTTGTATAAGTAAATTTTCTCCTTCACTGATGGGCACTGATGTGGCTACACTGATGGACACTGATGAGGCTAGACTGACAGGCACTGATGAGGCAGTACAGATTGGCACTGATGAGGTGGCACTGATAAGTTTGCACTGATGATGGTGCACATATATGCAGCACTGATGGGCACTGATAGGCGGCACTGATAAGCAACACTGACGGGCACTGATACGTGGCACTGATATGCGGCACTGATGGACACTCATAGGCGGCACTGATAGGTGGCACTGGGCACTGATAGGCGGCACTGCTGGGCACTGATAAGTGGCACTTTTAGGTGGCACAGGTGGGCACTGATAGGTGGCACAGGCAGGCACTGATAGGTGGCACAGGTGGTCACTGATAAGTGGCACTGGTGCATATAGCACTGTTAGGGATGGCACTGGCAGGCATCATATATGGGCACAGTGTCGTCCCTACAGTGCATTGTATTGCCCTTACTTGGTGGTCTAGTGGGTGCTCCCTGGTGGTCCTGGGCGGCCTCCATGTTGTCTCCCTGGTGGTCCTGGGCGGCCTCCTCATGGTGTCCCGGGGGGCTCCCTGGTGGTCCTGGTCGGCTCCCTAGTGGTTCAGTGCGGTGATCCTGAGGGGGACTGCGCTGATGAACATTCAGCGCAGCCCCCTCCCCCCCCCCTGTTAGGGATGGCACTGGCAGGCATCATATATGGGCACAGTGCCATCCCTACAGTGCACTGTATTGCCCTTACTTGGTGGTCTGGTGGGTGCTCCCTGGTGGTCCTGGGCGGCCTCCATGTTGTCTCCCTGGTGGTCCTGGGTGGCCAACTCATGGTGTCCCGGGGGGCTCCCTGGTGGTCCTGGTCGGCTCCCTAGTGGTCCAGTGGGGTGATCCTGAGGGGGACTGCGCTGTTGAACATCCAGCGCAGCCCCCCCATCAGGAGAGAAGCTGGTCGGCTCTCCACTGCTCAGGTCTGCAGACCTGAGCAAAGGAAAAGCCGATAAACGGCTCTTCCAATTTACACTGTGATCAGCCGTGATTGGTCACGGCTGATCACATGGTAAGAGGCTTCTGATGGAAGCCTTTTACCTCGGTCGGTAATGCGGTGGGTCAGACTGACCCACGGCACCACCGATCGCCGTGATGCGCGCCCCCACGGATTATCCTGAGGACGTCAATAGGATAATGAACCCCCTGCCTGGCCGTCATTTGTCAATAGGCCGGGCGGGAAGTGGTTAACGAAGTGTGCTAGCCTGGGTGAAAAAAAGTGAAAGTTAGCAGCTACAAATGCTGTAGTTGCTGACTTTTAATATTAGGGCACTTACCTGTCCAGGGAGCCCGTGATGTCGGCACCGGGTCCTGATTCCTAATAAGGCAACCCAGCAGGGAAGCCTTTCGGCTTCACAGCTGGTTCCCTACGGCGCGTGCGCGAAGCACGCTGTGCGTTCTGACTGGCCCAGTGGCGAAGGAAGGAGGAGGGGGGCCGAACTTCTGAAAGACGAGCGGCGGCCCCATCTTCCGGAAGTGGGGAAGGGGACCTGTCAAAAACAGGTCCTCCCTGGAAGATGCCAAATGTGGCAAGAGAGGGTGGGGGAGGAAGCATATAAGCGGAAATTGGGTGGAATTCCGTTTTAAGTAACGGCACAATTGCATTTTTATTCAAGAGCGCAGTGCGCGCTTATATGATTTGTTCCTGTATACTAAGGTGATCAGATTTTTAAAATGAAATTTGGGGAAATTATTTTCATTGGCAAATGGTAAACTATTTTATAAACATATCAGCCCCGCCAATCCCCGACATCAGAGCTTCGATTTGACAGCTCCACTAACTCTCACTGTCACGCCCCCAGCTTGCCCACCAATCCCTAGCTGTGCTGGATGGATGTTCACACTGCTGCAGGTCCTGCTAGGCTGTCATCAATGGGTATGGGTGCCGCCCCTGAATCAGGGGACAGACTAGGTCTGGGGACAGTGTCCTGAGTCCGGGGACTGTCCCCGGAAACCGGGGACGTCTGGTCACCTTACTGTATACTGGCTTTCACCAATGCAAACATTTTGAATTTGGATGAAAGGTTTAGTTCTGGGAAACACTTTTTGAAAGATAAATAGTGCATTTTATAGACAACTATATAGAGAAGACCAAAATGAGGGACAAAAGGGAGGGAGGAAAGAGAGACTTTGTTCCAAATCGACAGTTTCTCAAAATCAGTGACAGTTGGGAGCTATGCACTAGTGTGAGCCAGTTAGGGTTGCCACATCATCCATTTAATCCAGGACACATATGAATTACCCAGGTTCTGAGGATAATTTAATGCAGATGAGGCACCAAGTGAGTTTAATTACCACCTTAATCAGCCACAGAACCTGTGTAATTAATATGTGTCCTGGATTAAAGGGATAATGTGGCAACCCTAGAGCCAGTCCTTATTTCACAGAACACAGCTTACAGAATGGTATATAGGCTCAGCTGTCTTGTTCGAATCCCTAATAGTATTAGAGTTGCCACCTCATCCCTTTAAACCCGAACACATATGAATTACACAGGTTGTTCTGAGGCTAATTTAATGCAGATGAGGCACCAAGTGAGTGTAATTACCACCTTAATCAGCCACAGAACCTGTGCAATTCATATGTGTTCCATTTTAAAGGGATGAGGTGGCAACCCTACCCTAAATAGTATCTTTATTTATATAGACTGAGCCTGATTGATATGGCAGCCATTGTTTCAGAGACCAGTGGCTACACTTAAATGGCGTATGTGAGGACGGAATGACAAACCGTGTGTATCCCCCTAGTGAGGAATAGCTCAGTCACCGGTAATTGGAGCAGGGTAGTATCCGGAGTGGTGACAGTGCAGAGCCCGGACTGGCTGTCACGTGACGCCGGTCCCTCTCCGTTCTCTGTGTCCAGCATGCCGAGCCTGCCATTGGATCAGCTCCAAGTCACCCAGAGGGATCCGGGAAGCGGAAGGCAGCGCTCTATCAGCGCCTTGGTGAGAGCTCGTCTATACGACACATTGCTGTGCGCTGTCTGCCTATTAGAAGGTGATGATAGGTGATGAGGAAGCCATACCTGGTGACTCTGCTCCGTCTATGACAACAGATTGCCTTCTAATTCGGGTTGGAATTTGAAACTATGACCCATCTAGTCAGCATGCGTTTGGAATGTCAGCAGAGACCCAGGGAGAGCACCTATGCTGATGATGTGCTGGTAGAACCAGTGCTGTAATGCAGTCTACCTGTCATCATGCTGCTATTTATATAGAGATGAGTACATAGTCGCCATGTGACTAGTAGATGGCATCTCGTTGCTCCACTTCACATCCCCAGCAAGTGGCCAGGTGACAGGTTACTCTTTACGGAGATGTCAGGGGCCTAAGCTGGCCATACACTGATTGTGTTTTTTTTTTCTTTTTGTACCAATCAGCGATAAAGGCAAACAGTTTGGGATAGAATAAGGAAGGCATATAACCTTTGTTTGCCATCTGTGTCCCATTGGGGACATTTCCCTTTACTTCCTGTCCCACAGCCAAAACAGGAAGTGAGAGTGAATTCCTGGTTGTCACCAGAGCTTGTGTCGCCGTTTGAAAGATTTCCCTTGTATCTCTGTTCTGATGACAAATTTGGGATTTTCTTTCACTCTCAGTGAAAAGCAGGACTTTGGCCCCTTTCACACGGGCGGATGGTTCGGGTCCGCCTGTTAGTTTTTCAGGCGGACCCGAACGGACGCTCCATTGTCCTCTATGGAGTGACGGATGTCAGCGGTGATATGTCCGCTGACAACCAATGTGCTCCGATCCGCCAAAAACAGACGGGTGGAAACCCTATTTTCCATCCGTCTGGCGAATCGGATTCATCTGATCCTCCATAGAGGAGAATGGAGCTGTGACAGGTCAGTCTCTGTCCAGTCATCCGCCGGCTCAGCGAGGATAAACGGATGGATCCCCGCTGAGCAGCGGAGCTCGTCAAACCTGTGAAAGGACCCTTAGGCTCGGTTCACACTGCAGCGATGCCGGAACCCTGGGAATCCACTGCGGGTTCCCGCATCGCTTGTCTCCCAGCGGCAGTTCACACTGCCATATGTGAAACAATATTAATGACACCCCCAAATCAGTTCCAATATCGCACTGCGAACTGCCAACTCGCACAGGAATCGGATCGCATTGGTGTGGACCACCATGCGATTCAACTCTGGCCCTGTGAAAAGAAAGGGTCCTGTGCGAGCTTGATCCGATTGCAATGTGAATTCAGCCATACAATCTCTATGGCTGAATTTGCATCGCACAGAGATCGCATATGGTTCACACTGCACTGCGGATCATATGCGATCTCTGAGATCGCTGCAGTGTGAACCCAGCCTGAGTGTTACTAAACCCACAACAGTAAACTCTATCTGTATACACAGAATAGTATGCTTGTTATTCCCACTGTGGAACTTAAAGCGGAGTTCCACCCTTTTAAAAGTCAGCAGCTACAAAAGGTGTAGCTTCTGACTTTAAATAATCAGACACTCACCTGTCTCCCCGTCCAGCGATGCTGCCATCCACTGCCATGCTCCTCTCCCCCTCCTCCGCGTGGCACCGGCATTGCAACTGTGGTGCCCGGCTTTGGCTTCAAAGCCACCTGCACATAAACGAGCTGAGCTGCAGCGCTGTGAATGGCCGGGCAATCTTCTGGAACCTGTGACGTGTCCCAGAAGATTGCTGGGAGGGAGGGGGGAGAGGTGAACTTCATTCCAGTGCCGCGGCACCAGGAAAGAAAGTGGGAGCTGGATACCTGTAAAAAACAAGTATCCACCCCCCCCCCAAAAAAAAATGACATGCCAATTGTCAGGGGGTCACCAACACTTAAAGCGGAAGTTCCGCTTTTGGGTGGAACTCCGCTTTAAAGGGTTAATCCTGTTCATTGTGTAAAAAAGCTCTTTGATCTTGTGTGGCCAGATACCTCCTTCTTGCACTGTCTATCTGTGTAAGGCCATACTACACACAGGCAGGGTGGCAGCTTGCTTATTCGGTCTTTTATGCTGTGTTGGAGATTTCCCACTTGGGAAGTCCTGGCTACTTGTAGTTTATCAGCTGACTGCAATATACAGATGAAAAAAAGGTAAACAGCAGCAGTATTTTGATATAAAAATAAGATTTAGAAGCTGTGTGCACTGTGGGGGGGGATGAATTGTTTTTATATTGCTGGGTTTAGCTTAGATTTTCGGACAACAGAACGTCCGTTTTTTGTTGCATGCATGTTTTGAATAGCTTTGTATGTATATTTTTTAATTTCTGAACATGCGTAGTCGTGCTCGTACAATTTTTTTCCGGATGAAAACCGTACTAATGATACGAAAATCGGACATTGAGTTAACGTACAAAAATATTTTTATAGTCTGCACAACCAGCTTTTGTCTTCCGAAAAATCGAAATCGGCTGTCAATAGGAGCATACTAACGTTAAGAGTTTCGGACGATCGGTTGTCATACGAAAAATCCCGGACAAATTTTGCATCGTGTGTATGGGCCTTTAACCACTTAAGGACCGGAAGGATTTCCAGCTTTAGGACCGGAGCCCTTTTTGCGATTCGGCACTGCATCGCTTTAACTGACAATTGCGCGGTCGTGCGACGTTGTACCCAAACTAAATTTGTGCCCTTTTTTTCCCACAAACAGAGCTTTCTTTTGGTGGTATTTGATCACCTCTGCGTCATTTCTGATCGCCGCTATAAACAAAAGAAGAGCGACAATTTTGCAAAAAAAAAACAAATTTCTTACTTTTTGCTAAAATACAAATCCAAAAAAAAAAAATATAAAAAAACATTTTTTTCACCGTTTTTGGCCGATTTATATTCTTCATCATATTTGCGATAAAAAAAATCGCAATCGGCGTTTATTGATTGGTTTGCGCAAAAGTGGTCGCGTTTACGGATGATGAGAATTCATTTTTGGGGTTTTTATTATTTTTTTATTTTTTACTAATAATGGCGGCGATCTGCGATTTTTAGTGGTACTGCGATATTTCAGCGGACATGTCGGAACATTTTGACACTTTTTTTTTGGGACCATTGGCATTTATACAGCGATCAGTGCTATAAAAATGCACTGATTACTGTGTAAATGCCATTGGCAGTGAAGGGCTTAACCTGCAGGGGGCGCTCTAAGGGTTAACTATGTTCCCTGGGCGTGTTCTAACTGTATGGGGGCTTGCCTAGCTGGGGAAGGGAAGTTATCACAGCCTTCACGTACAGGAAGGCTGTGATCACAGCCCTTCCCCCCTCACAGAATGGAGGTCCGTGTTTACATACACGGACCTCCGTTCCTTCACTCCGGGGGGGGCATCGCGGGTGGCCGGCGGCAATTGAAGCCGCCGCACCCGCTCCCTGGCCCTCCCCGGACACAGTGAGCGCCGTCGTATGACGCCGTTTCGCCTTACAGAGCCACTTTGCCGCCGTCAGATGCCGATCGGCGGTCGGCAAGTGGTTAAGGTCGGTTCACACCTATGTGTTTTTTGTTTTTTTTTTATTGCTTTTTGCAGAAGCGCGCTGCAGTCCATTTAAAGTGGTTGTTAACCACTTCAAGACCGCCCACCGTCATATGACGGCGGCAGTTTGAAGTGGAATACTGTTGTTATGGAAGCAGATAGCTACCATAACCCCCCGGTATCTTTTTTTTTTTTTTTTTAGTGCCGGCGATTCTGCACAAGATAAAAGTGGTCTCAGCGGCGGATACCCCACGAGATCACTTTTATCAGCGGTGGGAGGAGTGCCCCCCTCCCGCCGGTTTCCGGTCATCTCCACCGCTTACCGGACCCGCCGGCAGCGGCGGAGATGATCGGGTCTGCTCCCCCCCAGTATCCGTGAGTGCGGCTGAAGCCGTTCACCCGGCTCCATAACATGGCAGGGCGGAAGCAATGTCAGAAGTCCCTTCCGCCCAATGGTCTTAAAGGGCCTATTTTTTTTTTTTTTTGCACTGCCATTTTTTTAAATTTTTTTTTTTTTGCATTTTAGTGTAAATATTAGATTTGAGGTCTTTTTGTCCCCAGATCTCATATTTAAGGCTGCATTCACACCTGGGCGTCGCGTTTTCAGGCAGAAATAAATGCGTATTTACCGCCATGCTTTTTTCTATTACAAGGAATGTTTACATTTCTTGTAATAGGACTAAAAGTGATCAATTTTTTATTTTTTTTTTAACTAACAGTGTAAAGATAAAAATTAAAATGAATAATTAAAAAATTAAAGCGCCCCGTCCCCACGAGCTCGTGGGCATTAGCGAACGCATACGAAAGTCCCGCCCACATATGAAAACAGTGTTTAAATCACACATGTGAGGTATCGCCGCGATTGTTCGAGCGAGAGCAATAATTCTAGCACTAGACCTCCTCTGTAACTCAACTGCTAACCTGTAGAATTTTTTAAACATCGCCAATGGAGTTTTTTATGTTGCAAAGTTTGTCGCCATTCCTCGAGGGGACGCAATTTTGAAGCATGACATGTTGGGTATCATTTTACTCGGCGTGACATTATCTTTCACAATATGGAAAAAAAATGGCCAAACTTTGCTGTTGTCTTATTTTTTTAACTCATAAAACTGATTTTTAAAAAAAAAAATATCAATATGCAATTAGCGGACCTCCAGATGTTGCAGAACTACAAATCCCATGAGGCATAGCAAGACTCTGATCGCCACAAACATGAAATCCAGAGGCAGAGGCTTGATGGGACTTGTAGTTTTGCAACAGCTGGAGTTTCGCTAATTGATTATCCCTGCTCTAGGGTGTTAGAAAAAAAATATATATAATGTTTGGGGGTTCTAAGTAATTTTCTAGCAAAAAAACCTGGTTTTAACTTGTAAACACCGAACTCCAAAAAGAGGCTCGGTCTTAAAGTGGTTAAGCCACTATGATGATCATACCATCCCCTCTGTTAACCATTTGCCGACCAGCCACCGTCATTATACAGCGGCAGGTTGGCTCCCCTGGCTGTACAGCGACAGCGTTAAGGGCTACAGGGGGCGCGCCCACAGCATGACCCGTGATCGCTCCTGAGAGAGACCGAACGGGGATCTGTCAATGTAAACAGACAGATTCCTGTTCTGTCAGGGAAGTAGAGAGAGATCTGCTGTCCCTAGTAATCAGAAACAGCGATCTCTCTCTCTCTCTTCTCCCAGTCAGCCCAGTTCACACAGGTAGAAACTCCTCCCTAGGACACACTTAACCCCTTGATCGCCCCCTAGTGTTAACCTCTTCACTGCCAGTGTCGTTTATACAGTATTCCGTGGCTATTTTTAGCTCCGATCGCTGTATATATGTCAATGGTCCCAAAAAAGTGTCCGATCTGTCCGCCGCAATGTCGCAGTCCCGCCATTACTAGTAAAAAAAAAAATTATAAAAATGCCATAAATATATCCCCTATTTTGTAGATGCTATAACTTTTGCGCAAACCAATCAATATACGCTTATTGCGTTTTTTTTTTTTACCAAAAATATGTAGAAGAATACATATTGGCCTAAACTGATGAAGAAATTAGTTTTTGGATATTTATTATAGCAAAAAGTAAAAAATGGTGTTTTTTTTTTTCAAAATTGTCGCTCTTCCCCTTTTTTTTTTTTTTTTTATACCGCAAAAAATAACTGCAGAGGTGATCAAATACCACATAAAGAAAGCTCTATTTGTGGGGGGAAAAAGGGCGTCAATTTTGTTTGGGTACAGCATTGCATGACCGCAATTGTCAGTTAAAGCGACACAGTGCCGAATTGCAAAAAATGGCCTGGTCCAGATAAATCCTTCTGGGGCTGAAGTGGTTAAATAACATTATGTATCCCAGTGTCTTTGCTAAATAAAAAATATGCTGACTTTTACCTTCTATCAGAGTGTCTCCGCGCGCTCACCTGACTCCTCGGCTCTCTCCTCTCCCCGGCTGACAGCTATAGCAGGAGGGGCTGAGTGCTCCCACTGACGTCAGGTCATGTGAGTGCCAGGAGACGCTCTGATATAAGTTAGAAGTCAGCATCTTTTTTATATAGCAAAGACACTGAGATACATCCTGTTATTTAATCTCTTTACGCCTGGGCTATAGCCGAAAGACGGTTACAGCACGGGTGTAAATTGCCAGGAGGCTGTCCATGTACGTCCTGTGCATGTGATGCCTGCATGCCCCCTGCGTGGCTCGCTCTGTGATCAGCAAGTCCATGAGACTCGGCTGGTCACAGATCGGAGTAAGGAGCCGATCCCGGCCCCTTACATGTGATCAGCTGTCAGCTGATCACGTGATTTTTTTCCTCATGCTGATAGCGTGAGGAGAAAAAAAAAGCTGATTACCATCTGAAGTAAACAGGACATCGGTCCCACACACTCCAGACCCACTGCTGCTAAGCAGAGCCAACCAATCCTACCTACCAATGCCACCTATCAATGCCCACCAGTGCTGCCTATCAATGTCACCTATCAGTGCAGCCTCATCAGTGCTGCCTTTTAAGTGCCTATCAGTGCCCATCAGCGCACATCAATGAAGGAGAAAAATGACCTGTTTGCAAAATTTTATATCAAACTATGAAAAATGTTTGATGTTTGATTAACCACTTCCCGACCGCCGTATGCAGAATGACGGCCGGGAAGTGGCTGAGTTATCCTGACTGGACGTCATATGACGTCCTCAGGATAACAAGCCGCCGCGCGCCCGGGGGGGCGCGCATCGCGGCGATCGGTGGTGTGGGGGGTCAGTCTGACCCCCCCGCAATACCGATCTCAGTAAAGTGCTTCGATCCGAAGAACTTTACCATGTGACCAGCCGTGACCAATCACGGCTGGTCACAGTGTAATACAGGAAAGCCGTTTTATCGGCTTTCCTGTACTCAGGTCTGCAGACCTGATGAGGGGAGAGCCGATCGGCTGCATCCCTGACAGGGAGGGTTTGTGCTGATGATTTATCAGCACAGCCCTCCCTCGGATCGCCACCCTAGACCACCAGGGAGCCTGCCCAGTGATGTGCCCACCGAGGACCACCAGGGAGCCGACCAGGGACCACCAGGGAGACCCCCCTAGACCACCAGGTAAGTGACTAAGTGCTCAGGTCCACCTTCACTCAGTGCCACCTTCAGATGCCACCCTAGACCACCAGGGAATGTGCCCCTATTAATGTATATGCCCACCAGTGCCCCTATCAGTGTGTACCAGTGCCACACATCAGTGCCCACCATTGCCACCTACCAGTGCCCACCTATCAGTGCCCATCAGTGCCACCTATCAGTGCCCAGTGCCGCCTATGAGTGCCAATCAGTGCTGTCCATTAGTGCCCATCGGTGCCGCTTAGCAGTGTCCGTCAGTGCTGCATATCAGTGCCCATCAGTGCTGTATATCAGTGCCACCTCTCAGTACCCGTCAGTGCTGCTTATCAGTGCCGCCTAACAGTGCTCATCATCGCTGCATATAAGTGCCTCATCAGTGCCACCTCATCAGAGCCGCCTCATCAGTGCCAATCAGTACTGCCACATCAGTGCCCGTCAGTGTAGCCTCATCAGTGCCCACCAGTGATGGAGAAAATTTACTTATTTACAAAGTTTTGTGACAAAAATAGAGAATTTTTTTTTTTTTTTCAAAATTTTCGGTCCTTTTTTATTTGTAGCGCAAAAAATAAAAACCGCAGGGGTGATCAAATACCACCAAAAGAAAGCTCTATTTGTGGGAACAAAGTGATAAAAACGTTGTTTGGGTACAGCGTCGCACGACCGCGCAATTGTCATTCAAAGCGCAATAGCACTGAAAACTGAAAATTGGTCTGGTAGTAAAGGGTTCTAAGTGCATAGTATTGAAGTGGTTAAATACTACCAAAAGAAAGCTCTCTTTGTGTGAAAAAAAATGATAAAAATGTTATATGGGTACAGCGTTGCATGACCGCGCAATTGTCATTCAAAGAGTGACAACGCTGAAAGCTGAAAATTGGCCTGGGCAGGAAGGGGTTTAAGTGCCCAGTAAGCAAGTGGTTAACAGAGGGGATGCCATGATCATAATATAGTTATGATTGCAGAAGGAGAGGAAGACAGCAGAGAGCAGAGCTGCAGATGACGGAGGCATGTAAACTGACCACGGTGTCAGGGCTCAGCAGCCATGTTAAACTGTGATCCGTTTACAGAGAGTAGGGCATAGCCAGCCAGGATCAGCCAGGTATTTTAGGTTATAAAGGGGATTAAATTACACAGCACAAGCAATGTGCTTTATAACATGCTTTAACCACCTGCCGACCAGCCAACATCATTATACAGTGGCAGGTCGGCTCCCCTGCGCAAACCTGTACGTCAGTCCGTGCATGTAGGATTGCGGGCACATGCCTGCTGCGCACAGCGGGAGCGCGCCCGCGGGTACTGCAGGCTCGATGTCCGCCAGCGACCCACGATCATTCTACACAGAGGCAGAACTGGGATCTGCCTATGTAAACAAGGCTAGATGACATGTCTGAGATCTGCTGTTCCCAGTGATTGGGAACAGTGATCTCTGTCATGTTCCTGGCAGCCTATCCCCCCTACAGTTAGAACACACCCAGGGAACACAGTTAACCCCTTGATCGGCCCCTAGTGTTAACCTCTTCCCTGCCAGTGTCATTTATACATTGATCACTGCATTTTTACAGCACTGATTAATGTAATAATGTCACTGGACCCCAAAAAGTGTCACTTAGGGTCAGATTTGTCCGCCACAATGCCGCAGTCCCGCTAAAAATCACAGATCGCCGCCATTGCCAGTAAAAAAAATAAAATCTATCCCGTAGTTTGTAGAAGCGATAACTTTTGCACAAACCAATTAACCACAACAGTACCTGGCACGAAAACCCCCTTCCTGTCCAGGCCATTTTCAGCTTTCAGCGCTATCACACTTTGAATGACAATTACTCAGTCATGCAACACGGTACCCGATGTTTGATGCCCTATCTAAAATAAAAAAAATGACCGTTACCGCCGCTAGACACTAAAAATCGCCCTGACGCCGTAACACCGCCTGTTTAGACTGGGATTCACTGTGAAAAACCCCAGGTCACTGTAATAATGTAATTAGTCACGACATTTTTACGTCACTAGTTACATATTTACTGTGACCGTCCCTTCTCCAATTGTGATCCCCGGCTAGTTCCCCAATTGACACAAGGGACCCACACAAGATTGACATCCCCCCTATCCGACGGTCCTTGTACTG
>BLSH010507318.1:155106-177243 GCA_018402905.1 Glandirana rugosa | reverse complement strand
GGTTTGCAGGATAACTGAAATACATCACAGGTGATAGAATTTTACTGCTCAGTGATTGCAGTATTCTAGTCTGCATCTCCCCAAGGTAATACTTAAAATCTGGCCTGTTGGGGGGGCCCGAGGACCGAAGTTGAGAACCACTGATGTAGAGCAACAATTATTTTTTTCAGATCCTCAGAGGGTTCTTTGCCATGAGGTACCATGTTGAACTTCCAGTGACCAGTATGAGAGAGAGAGTGATGACACCAAATTTAACACACCTCCTCCCCATTCACTCCTGAGACCTTGTAACACTAGCGAGTCACATGACACCGGGGAGGGAAAATGGCTAATTGGGCCCAATTTGGACATTTTCAGTTAGGGTGTACTCACTCAAACTGGTCTCAGCTTGACTATGATGTCTTTCATGTCGGTTCAGTGTCTACAATTCTCCATTATATCATAGCTTATGCTACATGTCATGTACAAGTAAATGGCCCTCAAAGCACCTCACACTGACTTTCCAACATAGACCTTTTAGGTAAGGTAATATTGCACAAGTTCCCATAAAGTAATTTACATGAATCCCACATGTGAAATCACATCAAAATATCAATACAGGACCCCAGAAAGTATTGGCAGTTAACCACTCCTAGGATTGCACATGTTCAGATATCACTTATGAGTGGTATTAGGACAGTTTTACTGACTTGGAAGTACTTGGAACTTGGACTTCTAGATCATTTCATTTAATGGTTAAGAGCCATACTCGGCACTGTCCTTCTCTCATATACACATTTACAAAGTCATGTCCTTTTTACAGCATTAAAAGAGAAGTATGGGCATTTTTTAAATTTAAAAAAACATACTTTCCTAGATGTAAGCGGCATTGGTCCCGTGCTGGCTCTAAGGCTAAGAACCAAGAGATCAAACACTGATGATTGCAAGGTTCTCAGTGCTCCCTGAGTAGATAGCTGGTGACTTTTTGTCTGCTCTTATCCCCCCCTCGCTCACTGGAGTGCTGGGCTGTGGAGGGGGCGCAAGCAGCCGGCTCAGGCTCTCAGCAGCTCTCTGAGAGTCTGAGCCAGGTATCGGTCCAGGCTCCTGGGTGGATCCTGACCATATTACATCCAGTTATTTAATGGGTATTCATGACCTATTCTATATCAAAAGTTCCAGTTGCAAAGTGTCAGTTAAATATGCAACAAATTTCAATAATACTTGAGGGGTGCCTTTCCCGGCTATCAGCACGTCATCCACATACTGAATCCAGAGTGTGCACCAAAGCTCTCAAGGCGGAACACACTGGTTTCTTCCCAATGGCCATTATGGATGCAGGTATACGCTGGTGTACATGCTACTCCCGTGACAACACCCTGTATTTGTTTATAATAACATCCCCTAAAACAGAAACCATTATTGGAGAGTACAAATTGTAGCATTACCTACACAAGCATTGCTCAAAACATATTGGCTATCGTAGCGTGCAGGTGTGTATTGATCCTCTTCGTTTTTGTTATTGATAATTATAATCAAGCTTTCACACAGCTGATGAAAGATACCAAACACACAAACCCACAACACATTACAATGTTTTGTGCTAATAGTAAGAACTTTTTTTTTTCTGTAAATTAGGATATTGCACAAAAAGAAAAGTACACAATCTGCAATGTTAGATTAACAATCTGTAGTAAAGAGAGAGAATATCAGATGGAATTCCTAGAATAGCCTGATTCTGTACCAGACTGCATATTAGTTGTCACATTCAGTGAATGTATAAAAAAGTACTAACTGGTTGTAGTTAGCAATTTTGCCACCTCATCAATTTAAAATTGTGTACTTCTTTTAAATCATCTCTTTTTTTATATTTTTAGTGAGACAGATTATAATGTAGAATTAGAATTGCAAATTGTAGCAGTACGCAGTAATAACTACTACTATAAATAAATACCATATTCTAATTGCTGGGTGTAAAAATAAATTCTAGTCCATGGCTGGAATTCAGCTCAGTATTTTTACTGACAATGTCCTTCTGTCTCAGCTAGTAGTAGAACATGAAATAAACTGCCCAGGAAAAAGTACATAGACTTGTCATAAATGATAAGAACTTGAAGCCCTCTGAACTAACCATTCTTTGTTTACCAGCTTTTACAATTTTATATATATTTGAAAGAGCGAGATTTCAGAACAAGGCATTGTAAGTCAGTAATGATCAGCTACAGGGAGACCCACAGTTCAGTTCCTGTTTAAGCAGAGCATGTAGCAATAACTATGTCTTCAAATGGCAATTTAGTTAATGAAGAGCAGTATTACAGTAATTAAGTAATACCTTCATTTTGTGGTTCAATTTTCTTTGCTAGCATACAGCTGGATCTTTGGAGAAGATTGTGTCACTCCAGAAAGAAGTTGTTAGAAATCTCTCACATTCTTATCAGCAATACCTGTCTTCAGCCTATTTTGGAATGCAGGTTAGTGAAAACCCAACCCAGCAAGCTGCACAATGTTTCATATCTTGGGTATAACTTGCACAACCTAAACACATTCATTTTTTTACAGCGCAGAAAACCTTCAACCCTATGTGGAGGAATTCTTGCAAATATTAACACATCTTCTTCCAGAAAGGCGGTAAAGATTCTTAAAATGTGCTACTTTGATTAATTAGATTTTCAGCACTTGCATTAAACGTATATGTTAGTTTTTAGTCTGTTTTGTTAACACTTTACTTATGGGTTCTTAAAAATTATTCACAATCCCGTCCAGACCCTAGCCCTAAAGTATTACCAAAGTCATTATAAAATCAATGCAGCAAAAGGGAATTATTTATTACAGGTACATCAATTTTACACAGCACTTTACATATACAATGTACATTCACATCATTCCCTGCCCTCAATGAGCTTACCATCTAAGGTCCATAACTCACATTCATACATACACACACTAGGGACAATTTAGACAGGAGACCATTAACCTACCAGCTGTCTTTGGAGTGTGGGAGGAAACTGGAGTACCCAGAGAAAACCCGCACAGGGAGAACATGCAAACTCCAGGCAGATAGTGTCGTGGTTGGGATTCAAACCAGCGACCCTAGTGCTGCTAGATGGAAGTGCTAACCATTTAACCACTGTGAATTAGTGATATAGAAATATCTGGGATTTTTTTTTTTTTTGCAATAAAATCTTATTCTTCCCTTTTTTTATTTGCTTTGTTAAATTTTGAGAGTGGTGCATGGCACATCAGAACACTAACTTCCACTTTGTGCTTAAGCTGCACAAATATTGATAAAACTAACACTACCTTCTTGTCAATTGAGGGAAACAGAGTCATATGCTATTGGGTTATACCACTGCCTACAGAAGGGTTTGACACAAAAAATCTGTAGGCCAACCCAGGATAACCCTTCCTCTACCCAGCATGCCTCAGGGTTTTGCTAGTGTGCTAGGAAGATGGACAACTTTACTTCAGCTCTGCAAGCTTCTTTTGCTAGCCAGCTGAACGAGAAAAAAAAAACAAAAAAAAACAGATTCTACTATTTTCACAAATGAGGTGGATGGATGAATCCCCCATGTTGGTACATTGTAATACACCAATCAGCAGCTGCCATTGATCAACAAAAGCTTTACAGCGTGTTCATTATACAGAAGTCAGTCTAAAGATTGACTTCTGTCTAATAGGCAGGGCCACACACACAAATCGAAATTTGACAGGTCCCTGCTGAACTTCAATTAGTCCATGCGCAGCATTACACTTCAGGATACCCCAGACCTCTGGAAGGTTTAATGGGGAGTTACTCATCTTTCCTCGTTTGCAGGAGCATCAGTTCTTGAGTTGGCTTCTTCTCAGAGGCGACACCCTTTCTCCCATCTATTCTTGGTCCACCTCAGCCCCTTACTTTGTTGTTACAAGTCTAGTTTCTGAGCAGAGCTTTGTGTCTGCTTTTAAGGATCAGGTAGTTCCAAGCCTGATCACTCAACTTCTCAGAATTTGGACAAGGACTTTGCTCCCCATCCCTGGAGTGGTTCCTCTCATTAGAAAATCATCTGCAGGTCTCCATTCTGGATTTCTAGAACCGGTGATTTATTATACATTGGGGATCTCTGTCTGGTCGGGTCTGCTGGTTCAGATTCCACTGTGTCCACGCTATCAAGAAGGAATGGCAAAGAGGTACTGTTACTGTGGGTTTCAGTCATAACCATACTGATCCCCTGTAAACCAGTTTTTCCCAGCTGGTAGTTTCTGTACATGGAGGACAAGTTCATGCACTAAAGTATGCCCCTGAGCCTTTGTTGCAGATAAGGACATTGGAGGGGGCTGTGTCTCCCTGCGCTGTTTGTGGATGGAAGAAACTAGTCTTCTGTTGCAGGTATCATCAGTTAGGAACAGGGAGACCTGTCCACTTAAGGTTAGGCTGCAATTCCTTGGGGGATCTGCGTATTCATGAAGTAGGCCCTTCTGGCACAGTTCCATTTGCTGGTTTCACTCAGACAAATTGGTGTCCTGAAAAGACTTTTCCTTGTTTAATGGATGCTGCTGCTTTGTTGGATCTGGGGAGTCAAGAGCATTCTTAGCCTTTGGACTCTTGAGGTCGAGCATAGGCAGGCTTCCCCAGAGATGCCTCTTGCATGCTGGTAAGTTTGTCTAGCTTCATCCTCAGCTCTATTAGGGTTCTAGCCTATCTCACCGTTATGGTTAGTTTCTAACTTCATCTCCAGCCTGCCCTCATTGGGGTGTTTTCAGCGCACCTTACCCCTTGACAGTACCTTTAAAGGGTATCACCTCTGGGGGTAGGACCTATTTTATGGGTGGCTAGAACAAATATCAGGAGCCTTTTGTTTTTAGATGTGATGGTGTTACAACTGTGGGAGGATTAGCTCAAGGTTGCGCTTTCAAGGACTTTTTTTTTTTTTTTTTTTTTTTTTAAGAGCGCAGCTGCTCTAACCCATAGGCTATGGATCTTGTCTGTTCCTCCAGATTATAATCAAACACACACAACCTCTGGCTGCTTCCTTGCAGCCACCATCACTCCCAAACTAAAAGGGATTGTGCATAGCAGCACAAACAGTGGGAGATGGTTGCTCACAAAACATGGACCTAGGGTTAGAGATTTCATTGTTCCCAAGGCTCTACAAAGCCTCCAAACTCCGGGACTCAAACCAGGATTAACCAAGTTCTGAGGAAACTGGTTTCACTTTATATGACAGATGTCCTGGAGCCCTTCACACTCTATGGGTATGAACCCTAGGCGATACTTATGCTATATGATCCTGCGATCTAGTCTCACCTGCCAAACTACAATCTAACTTCCATTTTCCACAGTGTCTTGCTGTTGCATACCTTTCAAAACTCATGTCCGATATGCGACTGATGCCTTGACAAATGCATAGGGCATTCTGGCTACGTGCATGGGACGGTGATAGCCCATCCAGGGAACATCTGGCTTGCTTACCCTTTGAAGGATGACATCTCTTTGGACCCACTCTTGGCATTGTCGTTAGCAAGTGGCCCAATCGTGCTTCTGCCTCAATGCAGGAGATCTGCAGATGGGTTGGAAAAAATCTCACCCTTTTCCCTTCTCCTTTTCTACTCAATTACTGCTTGAAGGCCTGCAGAGCCTAGGACCCGAAGCACTTCTGACTAGCCATGAAGGTGATCACCAACATCTTCAAGCAAGGACTGTGTGCACGTCCAAACATATCCTTGGGTACTTTGCCTCACCAGCATTTGAGTGCTGAGAACACCCCTTTTGGCCCATTATTTTTGGCATCTCTTTCAGCCACCTCCTCATCTCCCCCATTGTGCTACTGCATTTGGTAGTGTATTTTTCTAGGTCTTTTTGCGTTCCCTTCATCCTTGGACTCCTGGGAACTTGGCCTCTATAGTTGAATTCCACCTGAAATTTCTCCAAACTAGTCAGGAGATTTTTGCATCCTTGCAAAAATGTTGCTGCGCCCCTTGTAGTTGCTGGTACCTCTCAGCATTTCCCCCCTCAAGAAGGGCTACTTGACTTACTGGGTTAGCTGGGACCAGTTTGTCCTGCTTCCTTCCCTAAGAAGGACATAACCTCTCAGTGTCCTTTGGAGGCACCTGCTATTTCTCATGACATTGGACCTTATGTCATCCTAGTGACCATTCCTGGCACCCATCTTGAAGAGGGTCAGTTTTCTGGATCCTTGTACTCAACATTTTTTGAAAGTGCCCGAATCCCATAAGCCGGATGGGGCTTCACAGCTGTCTGTTGTTCTGTTGAGTGTTGTTCACGAACAGTTGCTCACTGAGAGGTTATATTCTGTGCCTCAGTGCACTCTTTCCCTCCTGTCACTCCTTCCTTATTTTGTTGACATTTTGGTACTCTCTTCAAGCTTCCCCTTGGTTTCTGGACTTGGGGCCCTGATGTTACTCAGTCATCTCTTAGAGTATTTTGTGTGGTCTCCTCCCCCCACCATGCAGGGGTTCTGTAGGAGTGCCCCCCTTCTGTGGGTCTTCAGGCTGGATCCTCAGAACAGTTGGTCCCTTTTTTCTTTCAGGGATCCTATTGCTAGTCAGTCCATTGACCTGGACTCTTTTTTTTTTGGACATCACTTAGGTGTTGTAAGGCCTTCGCCTCTGCAAAGGTGTGGAATTCCTCCCTGTGTTGAGGCAGAAGACTTGATCTCTACACTGGCTGATGTGGAGAGCACTACTTCCAACCACACCACCTCCCTTAGGAATGTTGACTTGCTACCTGATTCTCATTAACTGGTAGTCCTTTATCTGGAGAAAGAAAGGTTTAATAATTTGGGTGCATCTCACCTCCTGCATGCCAAGAAGACCCCATCTCTGGAATACCCTGTTTTCCCCTGGATTAACACCACACAGCTAATGCTGAGATTCTGCTGCAGGTACTCCTTATTGGGGATAGCATTCATATGGTGGCCTTTGTGAAATCGAATCTCCTGGAGGTGGGTCCTTCTTCCCTCAGTTCTCATCTTATTCAGGTGAATGTTCTTCGCTGTTTTTAGCTCAGTTTCTTGGCCCTTGCTCCATGGCTGTGGATGCTTCACTGGGCCAGAGCAAGTCATATCACAATGTGTTCTCTTTTGGGTTAGGCAGGTCATTCAGAGTTTTCTCTGTCCTGGAGACACTTTCAGGTGTTTTATTGGATAAGTCTTACTCATGCTTCTACTTTTCTGGTGGTATTCATTTCAGGGTTGGTACCTCTGGATTGCTCCCAGTCACAGGGATCTTTTTGACTATTGAAGGACACGAGTCCCACCTATCCCTTCCTGTGTCCCTCAATGGACTCCAGGAAGATTTTTACAGTGAATACAAAAATCATATTACTCTCTACCTAATAATACTCCCTGTGAGGGAGCATCTGTCCATTACTAGGGGGTAGGCCATGCAGAAACCAGTCACTTCTTGGGCGTTTTTACTGTAAGATTGCAAGTTGAATGTGCAGAGGCATCATAACATCAGCCTGTAGTACCCAGCAGGTCAATGCATTCTAGGGTGGCAATGCTGCTCCTGATTAGGGTGCTGCTCACCCTAGTACAATAAGCTCTAATGCAGGCTATTACTGGTAGGTCCACAGGTCCAAATAATGAAAACCAAAAGTAAGGAAAGACAAACAATGTAGAAATTAAAACAAGAGTAAGGTAATCCATTTTTTTTTTTTGTGCAATTTAGGTTTAGATACATTTTCAAAGTAAGCCTGTGCTTGGATAATCAAGTCCTCCAGCAGAAAATACTCACCTTGCCTTCACTCACCTGCCATTGTACTTGGCCACCAAGAGAAAAAAAAATACCCAAAAGTCTGGGTATGGAGTAGTATGTGACTTACTCTGAGGCAGCACTGGAGCTTGATGACTGGCCTCAATGGTGTCACAGAGGTGTGGAGAGACCAGTTGTCATCCCTATTTAATGTCTATCTGGATATTTGATTTCAACTTACAAGGGGCTGCTGTGGAGGGTTTATTCTGCTAGGGTGGGGACAATAAAATGATGACGTTGCTTTGTCCTGAATGCACACTTTTACTTTAATATTCCCACGCATGATTTCTTTGGCTGATTTTTATCTGTTTAATGTTTTTAGTTGATTTTTATAGACTTTTAAATGAAGGTGGTGGATGTTTTTTTTGGAGGTTGAAGTGCTGTCATATTACCTAGTTATTGGTTCATCTGCATTTTCGTAAAACTGCTCGGAAGAGTGGCTTATGTCTGTGTTTTGTATCTTGTCTGCAGGTTTCTGTGCGATTATGATGAGCATTTCCCAGTCGCTGATGATCTCAGCTTGCTGCAACAAGTTTTCCCTTCACTGTATCCTTTAACAAATCTTATAGCAGATAAAATAGGTAGGTGTTTAGTTTTGTCTTTTTTTTTTTCTTGGAAACCTGTAGTGGTTGTCACAGTGAAATCTGAACTTGTTCTGGGTCATGGAAAACAGTGAGGCCAGAGTGTCAGCTTGACTATCAGGCAGGTTGTATTTTCAGGAGAGGCCAGCATTTGTACTTATTAAAGCTTGTGCTTATCGTAAATATTCATAATAAACAATAAAAAGTAAATCTTAACAATATTACCGTACAACATAGTTCTATAGTGGAGTGTTATGATTTATCCCAACCCCTGTCACTTTTTTGTGATCTACTAGGTCTGCCTGGTAATGTGTAAAAATGTAACAAAAGCATGATAAATTAGAAAAAAATAGAATTTACTGAATAATATTATCGAAAACATTAACTCCCATAGAGTAAAGCTGGCGATACACTAGTAGATTTTTGAACGAACATTGATGAGAATGGAAATTCTCATCAGTATGTTCGATGACCTTACGATTGATCTTTGCTTTTCACATTCAATTTTGTAACGAATGGACTTTCCCAAACAAAAAACACATATGCTTTTTTAGTAATTTGCTTTAGAAAAATTTTCCACCCTGCTCCTTTGAATTTTCTTGTCACTACGGTCAAAGATGAACATTGCTTTGACCCCACTAAAAATTAGAAAATCGAATAAGTGTTCTTAAACACTCCCATACCGCAGGCCATCAAATGATGTCCTCGACTTTCAGTGGTGATATCTGAATAATGTCTTATAGACCCCCAGATCTCTACATAAAGAGGACCTGTCACGCACTATTCCTATTACAAGGGATGTTTACATTCCTTGTAATAGGAATAAAAGAGATCAAACACATTTTTTAAAGGGAAAGTGTAAAAATAAAAAATAAAATAAACAATAAAAAAAACTTAAAGTGCCCCTGTCCCCGCGTGCTCGCGCACAGAAGCAAACGCATATGTAAGTTGCATCCGCATATGTAAACGACATTCAAACCAAACGTGAGGTATCACTGCGAACGATAGAGCGAGAGCAATAATTCTAGCCCAA
This sequence comes from Glandirana rugosa, assembly GCA_018402905.1. Taxonomy (NCBI): domain Eukaryota; kingdom Metazoa; phylum Chordata; class Amphibia; order Anura; family Ranidae; genus Glandirana; species Glandirana rugosa. The sequence continues at coordinate 167,901 of BLSH010507318.1, read as the reverse complement.
GACCTCCTCTGTAACTAAAGAAGTAACCTGTAAAAAAAAGTTTTATGCGTCGCCTATGGAGATTTTTAACCACTTCCTGCCGGGACGCCGTCAGTTGACGTCATCGACTTTCAGTGGTTATATCTCAATGATGCCTGCAGCTACAGGCATCATTGAGATATCGTTTTTCTCAGTGGGCAATTCCCATCAGCGGAAGAATGATCATAGTGGCAGTTCGGCCGCTTGATCATTCTCACAGGCGGCGAGAGGGGAATGGGAGAAGGAATTTGCCTCTGTCAGAAGTAAGTCGCAGAGATTTCAGAGGGACAGATGGTCCCCGGCAATTTCTATGGCTCTTGGAGGCCCGGGCACGACGTTATTACGTCACATCCAGGATGGCGGAAGTAAATAAAGCCGGGGACTGAAAAGCATCAGATCGTTCATTATTATTATTTTTTTTTTTTTTGATCTGATGCTTTCCAGCCTGGAGGAGAGATGTGGGGTCTTATAGACCCCGCATCTCTCCATGAAGAGGACCTGTCGTGCACTTTTCCTATTACAAGGGATGTTTACATTCCTTGTAATAGGAATAAAAGTGATCAAAAAAAAAGAAAAAGTAAAGTAAAATAAAGAATAAAAAAAAAAGTAAAGCACCCCCGTCCCCGCGAGCTCACGCACAGAAGCGAACGCATGCGTAAGTCGCGCCCACATATGTAAGCGGTGTTCAAATCGCACATGTAAGGTATCGCCCCATGCGTTAGAGCAAGAGCAACAATTCTAGCCCAAGACCTCCTCTGTATCTCTAAACAGGTAACCTGTAAACATTTTTAAAGCGTAGCCTATGGAGATTTTTAAGTACCAAAGTTCAGCACTATTCCATGAGTGTGTGCAATTTTAAAGCATGACATGTTAGGCATCTATTTACTCGGCCTAACATATTATATTATACAAAAAAATGGGCTAACTTTATTGTGTTTTTTTTTTTTTTTTTTTAACGCGTTTCAAAAATTGATGCGCAAATCCCGTGCGACATAAAAAGTTGCAACAACCGCCATTTTATTCCCTAAGATCTCTGCTAAAAAAACATATATAATGTTTGGGGGTTCTAAGTAATTTTCTAGCTAAAAAATGATGATTTGTACATGTAGGAGAGGAGTGCCAGAATTGGGCCGGATGGGAAGAGGCTAAGTACCAAAGTTTGGCGCCATTGCACGAGTGTGCGCAATTTTAAAGCATGACATGTGAGGTATCTATTTACTCGACGTAATGCCATCGGTCACATTATACAAAAAAATAGGCTAACTTTACTGCGCAAAATACCGTGTGACATAAAAAGTTGCAATGACCACTATTTTATTCCCTAGGGTGTCTGCTGAAAGAAAAAAAAAAAATATATATATATATGTTTGGGGGTTCTAAGTAATTTTCTAGCAATAAGATTTTTTACATGTAGGAGAGGATTGCTGGAATTTGCGCGGTATGGAAGTGGTTAAACAAAAATGTTCAAATAAAATTCTGCTGGTGTATGGCCTGCTGTAGAGGCATGTGTTATTTCCATGAAAGTGCTTCTTTTAATTGGTAAGGCCTTATGCACACTGCTGCTATTAAACTCCGGTTTTTTGTGAGTTTAGGCGTTTTTTTTATTTTTATTTTTATTTTTTTTTCTGCCCTTGAACTCCCCCAATGTTATCCTATGTGTCCATGCACACATGGGTATTTTTTTGCAGTTTATTATCAGGGGAGTTTAGAGGATGTTTTCTGAAAGCCCAAAAATCGCGTCCAGGAGTGGGAATTTTAACCACAAAAAAAACGCTGACCGCTGTTAACCGTGTGTAAACGCTCTCATTTAGCATTTCAGCGTTTGTTTATTTCCATGGCCAGAATAAATTAAAATTCCGGCCAATGAAGTAAATAAACGCCCAAACTCCAAATACTGCTAAACTTACCTAAACTGGTTTGAAATAATGCAGCTTAGGTGAGTTTATAACGCAGACTTTCTCCTACGTTTACAAGAAACCAGTGTGCATGAGGCCTAATAGTTTTTATAGTAAGACCAGAGCTACTCTTTAACTCATTGCAAGTGATGAGACTCGAACCACTTACTTATTGAATGGTGTGAAGAGTGCATGGACCGAGGCTCGGAAGTTCAGACCACACATTCCAATCCTTGCTCCGATTAGTGCAGAGAGAGATGCTGAAGGAGCATGTGGAAGTACAGAACAAAACTCACATTACCTAGATGAACCTGAAGTGAGTACTCCCAGCTACACTTCATTAACCCCCTGCCCCTATAGCCCCTCCATGTCTCGATTTCTTTCCTTTCCATACAAGGTCGCTTGTTTCCTAATTTTAGATTTCTTTGTTTTCCTTCCTACTCTGTGTTAGTGCTTAGGAGCCACAGCAGCGCCTTTGCCAAGTGGAGTGAAGCTGGATTCTTTGGTGTCACAGGTGAAAGATTTGCTCCCTGATCTGGGAGAGGGATTTATATTAAAATGCCTTGAAGAATATGATCACAATGCTGAAACTGTTATTAACCACTTATTGGAGGAAAATTTGTCACCCCGTCTTCTGGAACTAGATCGCACCATGCCTAGGTATGTGGAAGCAGTAAACAGAGCTCTCAGTGTAAATTCTTGAAATCTGCGTCATGTCATGTAAACCCTAAGGCTCCATGCACACTGTAGCTGCTAAACGGTAGGTTTTGGGCATTTTTTTTAACCGCTCCTGTATGTTTTCTTGGACATGGACGTTTATTGCCATTTATCAGCAGTGGAGTTTATGGGCTGTTGTCAGAATGCTCTAAAATTGTAGTCATTCTTCTGACCACAAAAAAACGTTAAAAGCCTAAAAACACTCAATGCCCAATAACGCGACTCGCCAGCGTTTTTGGACGTTTTTGATCGAATGAATGAGAAAAAAAAAACCACGCTGTCGCTCAAACTCCCTACAAAGCTACTGGCATTTTTAGATCGTCTTTTAAACGTCCAGTGTGCATGGAGCCTAAATGTTCTTTTACTTTCTTTTATTTACTTTTTATTCTCAATACTGGACAGGTTTGTTTTTAAAATAATAATTATTGATACACCTATTTAAATCTAAAAAATTGTAGTATATGCACTGGAGCTTGATATAACATAATTAAAGTAAACCTGTAGCTAGGCGGTGGACATTCAAGTATTTACATGTTTGTAGCCAGCAGTAAATGATCTGTAAAACCAGCTTTCTGGTCGTACTGTGGAGCAATTAAAGCGGTAGTAAACCGCTGAAGAAAAAAAATAAAAACCTGCAAGACTATAATAGCATAATGTGCTAGTATGCGAATATGAAATACCTTAGAATGAAGCCCCCGCAGTGCACCCGGTCATTGCTGAGCTAGCTGATATGTTCACGGGCTCTGGCGCATGCCATTCCGGCAAGCTCCCGCACGATCTGCCGGACCTTCAGAGCGTATGCGCCGCTGACATCAGCAGATGCATGCAGGGGGTGAATATCTCGGAGATATTCATTTTAGCTACAGGTAAGCCTTATTATAGGCTTACCTGTAGATTAAAGTGGTATTAAAGTTTTTTTTGTTTTTTTTTAAATAACAAACATGTTATACTTACCAGCTCTGTGCAGTGGTTTTGCACAGATCAGTACAAACCAATGGCCCCTGCCCCCACCTAACTGGCCTTTGCAGCAAGGAGCACATAGAAGGGCGACACATGTCAAACAAAACAAAAGAAAATTCCCAACTCAACTTACCGACCAGCCTGCAACCAAACCAAATTATCCTGTAACAGTATGCGTTAAAAACAGGGGTCATTGCACATATTTGCAAATACATGCGTAAGCTGCAGAGCCAGTTCACGGCACCCCAGTATTCTCTGCAGTCCTAACCCAAAATTTAGATTTTCTTTGGTTTTGTTTGATTTGCACAGAGCAGCTCTAATCCACTTCTTTTCGGGTCCCCTGCCAGCGCTCTTGGCTCCTCCCTGTCGAATAGTGCCCCCAGAGAGAGCCGCTTGCCCTGGGTCCCGCGCCTCTACTCTATGCGTCCGCAAGACACCTAGTGCCGTGGTTCGACCCTGCCCCCCTTTTGCAATATGGGAACATGAGCAAAATCACATGCGTTCTGCACCACATGAAAATGTTGCTATTTTCTGGCAGGCATGCTAAGGTGTCATTCATTCCTCGTTCCAATACATGTACATTCATTAATTCCAAGACATGTGCACTAAATCACATCGTAACGCATGGTGACTTATTGGCATGTGTTGTAATGCGCGATGCAGTGTAAAAAAAAAAATAATGTGCCAACACTTCTTTAGTGCGATTGTTGTGCATGGGGCAGCCCATTGAATGCAATGGGCGGCCCTAAATTTGACGAGCCTAAACATGCACAAACGTGAGTGCACTGTTGCATCGGCATAAGTGGGAACAGAGCCTTCATGCTTCTGTAAAATTTAAAGTGGTTATAAAGGCTGAAGGTTTTTTACCATAATGCATTCTCTGCATTAAAGTGATACTAAACTGAGAAGTGTTAATTGCCATAATTCATTCATATAAATCATGCCATTGTATCTTGTTTTTAAATCCCCTTATTCCTGCAGCGCTGTTGTGTGGTCACATGATCTTTCCATGTTCTTTGGCATCTGCAGGGAAACATTTTTGGGAGGAGCTTCTATTACTCTGCTAATGTATGCTCTCTACAGTGAGTTTGTGTCTGGTGAGCCCTGATTCGTGCTGCACCAGTCACATGACTTAAAAAAAAAAGGTTTCAGGAGAGAAATTCATATTAGATTATAAATATTATAAAGCTGTTTATTAGCTTCAAATAAATCTTTATTGACATCAAATGTGTATTTTTTGTAAACTAATATGGTGTAGGTGAAGTCAAACTTTACAGGTATTAGCAATTACATCTGATATATTTATTACTGATCTATATTAAAACCAAGCTTTTTTGTGTGTTTCTTAGTGAATGTAATCATTCAGCATACTATATCCCACCCCCACAGTGTTTAACAAATGGAGGAGGGAGGGAGAGGGGAAAGTGCCATTTACCACTGTGTAAATGCCCACATGTATGACTCTATAGTCACGTGGGCTACAGAGATAGGAAAGGAGGAAAAAGGAAGAGCTTAAAAGGGAAATTAAATAGCACATGATCCATAGAGGACACCAGCTGGTCTGCTCAGTATCAACCTGCAGTGGGGACACAGAGAAGATGGGAGGGAGAGCTGAAGGCGGGATCAACTAGGTATGTTTCATTCTACTCAAAACAATGCTCTAGCGGCTTTGTAAGTATGCACACTCTGTTATAAAGCATGTAATGAGAGTTCTTCATATTCTTGGCTTAATGACACTCAGCCCAAGCCCCCTCACCTTATTATAGACCAGTGGTCTCCAAACTGTGGCCCGGGGGCCGGGTGTGGCCCTTTGCTTGTTTTTATCTGGCCCTTGGTGAACGATTTCACCAACTGACACCAATCATGGGGCACTATTCCTCCTACTGACACCAACAACGGGGCACTAGTCTTCTAATTGATCTCAACAATGGGACACTGTTTCTTCCATTAAAACCAAAGATGGGGCACTGATCCCGTGGCTTTTTCTACACCCACTAGGTACAGTCCGGCCCCCCTAAAGCCTGAAGGACAGTAAACTGGTCCTTTGCTTAGAAAGTTTGGAGACCCCTGTTAGACACACAGAGCTAACTTGGTAGCAAGCACACATTAGTGCCCCCATAAGGAAGCTGCTTGGGGGGGATTTTAAATATTAAGTCAGTGTAGTATATATGCAGTATTAACGGTGTTTCTATGTGTTTAGTGTAGGAATTTGGATAACTACAGCAGTGAAAAAAGGTTGTAACACTCCGCTACTACTATGGTGGGTAGTGATTTGTTGGTTTACAGTTTTTATTTCACACTGCTGTTGTGACATTTTCTTTTGTGCCTTATAGGCAGCAGAAAGTGGATCCATGTCCTCTTGTCTCTTCAAGATCAAATGTTTTTGCAGATGATGAATTTGATGTCTTCAGCAGAGACGTTGTGGACAAATCAAGGATTTGGAAAGGGAGAAAGTAAGGATCAGTTTAATTATAATGGTATCTAGAGCTAGAATGTTCTTATAGTTCTGCCATATTAAACACTACATTCCAGAGGTCAGTATTCCTGTTAGGGACATTTTATTGCAAGACTATAACAGAAGCGTAAAACAAGTTTAAGTGGGCACATGCACTGCAGAGTTGTTAAATAGGAATTGTATAGTCAGATTATAACATGTGGCCGGCGTAACACTCCCACCATGCAGCTATGATTTAATAGTATTCGTTTGAATTAAATATTTTTGAAAAACTGAAACTGTAATGCAGAATTCCCCAAAATTTGGAGAGCACGATACAACAAGGCAGCCACATTGAATTAACTCATTGACATAAATACTTCATTCTACTATGAGAAAAATAGAGTTTGTGCATTATATTCAGATATTTTTATTGATTTCAGTGGGTATGTAGAATTTATGTAGGATTTATCTACAGTATTTAGTAAAGCACAGGCATGTGTCCTATTTCAGTGTTTTTAAACAGTTTCCTTTACGCGCACATAAACTTTAATGGCATCCCAGTCTTAGTCCATAGGGTTCAATATTGAGTTGGCCCACCCTTTGCAGCTATAACAGCTTCACCTCTTCTGGGAAGGTTTAGGAGTGTCTCTTTGTTTTTTTTATTTAAAAAGTATTTAAGACAGACACATCCAGGTCAAATAGCATTTCCAGAAGAGAACTGTCAATGGTAGTGTGCTTTGTACTACAGTGGGTATAGAAAAGAATCATCCCCTTTAAAATAATCATATTCTGATGCTTTGCAAACAGCATTTAAGGCTATGTTCCACTATTGTGACCCCCAAAGTTGTGCGATTTAGATTTGATCCAGCTTTACACTCTCTGGATCATACTCGCATCAAAAGTTCTATCAAAGTAGTGCAGGAACCTTTTCAATGTTGTTGATTTTCAAAGTCGCATAGATGGGAACAGGTGCCGTTGAAATCAATGGGATGTGACTTTGTGTCCAAAGTCACGTGACAAGTCGCACTAGTGGAGACGTGGCCGAAGACTGGCACAGTTTTTGTATCCAGCTGTATTTAGTCAACGTGCAACTTATAACATCCAAGTGAAAGGCATAACCCCAACATGTAAAAAAAAAAAAAAATTCAAAAACAGAATCACTAAATTGTGAAAAAGGATCACCTACCTCCTTAAAATGACTTGTAAACTCAATCAGGTGTAGCTAATGACCACCTCAATGGCACACAAAGCCATTTGACTTTCAACCTGTGATCAGCTGTGGTCATTTTTATTAGCTCAGCATTAAAAGGGCTTTCCTGGAGCATTTCAGTCCCTGGTAGTACAACTGAAGCAAACAATCAACTATGGGTGGCAATGCACTGTCACCGGGATAAAGTTGTGGACAGGCACAAGTCAGGAGACGGATACAAAAAGAAATTCAAAAGGCTTTATCAATACCTAGAAGCACAGTGAAGTCTGTTCTTAAGAAGTGGAAGGTATTTGGTACAATGTAGAGCCTCCCTGGATCAGGACATCACTCCAAACTGGATGAAAGAGCCAGGAGGAAACTGGTCAGAGAGGCCACCAAGAGGCCTACGGTAACTCTGAACCACTTACAGGAATGTATAACAAAGAGTGGTCATTGTGTGCATGTGACCACAATATCACAAATTCTCCACAAATGTGGCTTGCATGGGAGGGTTGCAAGAAAAAAGCCACTCCTCCAGAAAGGCCACATGCAGTCACAACGGAGCTTTGCCAAAACACACCTTGAAGATTCTGAGGCCACATGGAAAAAGGCCTCAACACCAAATGATATATCTGGTAGAAATCCAATACAGCTCACCATCCAAATAACGCCATTCCTACAGTAAATCATGGAGGTAGTAATATCCTGTTATGGGTCTGCAGCAGGGACTGGAGCACTTGTCAGGATAGAAGGAAAAATGGATGGGGCAAAATACCATCAAATTCTTGAGGAAAATCTGCTGCACTCTGCCAGAAAGTTGTCAATGAGAAGAAGGTTTACCTTCCAACATGACTATGACCCAAAGCACACTGCAAAAATGACCACACAGTGCTTGAAGGAGAAAAAGGTCCTTGTATGGCCCAGTCAGACCCCAGACTTAAAGTGGTTGTAAAGTCTTCTGGTTTTTCACCTTAATGCATTCTATGCATTAAGGTGAAAAACCTTTTAAGTGCAGCAGCCCCCGCAGAGCCCCCCTTTTTACCTACCTGAGCCCGAACCGATCCCGCGCCGGGGACGAGCCTTGTCCCTCTAGCTGCCGGCTCTGCTCTTCATTGGATGGATTGATAGCAGCGCAGCCATTGGCTCCCGCTGCTGTCAATCAACTCCAGTGACCCGGTGGCGGGGCCAGGTCCCGCTTTATATGTGAATACTCGCAACAGCAGGACTGGGGAGTGAGCCTGCATGGGTGAAAACCAGGGAAATCGTTTCCCTGGCGGGTCACTCAGTACGGAGGAGGAGCCAAGATCGCCGAAGCGGGACCCCAGAAGAGGAAGATCGGGGCCACTCTATGCAAAACCACTGCACAGAGGAGGTGAGTATAACGTGTTTGTCATTTTAAATAAATAAAATGAAAGCTTTACAATTACTTTAAACCCCATTGAAAATCTGTGGAATTACATGAAGACCGCAGTCCACAAACAGTCACCATCAAATTTAACTGAACTTGAGCAGTTCTGCAAAGAAGAGTGGGCAAAGTCCTAGATGTGAAAAGTTTGTTCAGACATAGCCCAATAGACTAAAGGCTGTAATTAAAGCATCAGAGGGTGGTCCTTTTTCCAACTGTGATTCTGATTTTTGATTTTCTTTTTTTTTTTTTAATTCTGACATGTTGGTGTTATGTCTTTCACTTGGATGTAAATACATGTAGATAAAACAAAAACTGTGTCAGTCTTCATTTCAGGCTGCAAAATGTGATTATTTTAAAGGGGTGATTCTTTTCTATACCCACTGTATATAACAGGACTTTATATTGCTGCAAAACCTTAAAGCCTAAGTGTAGCTAAAATTTAAAGCCAAAAAATCAGCACAAGAGACATTAGAGTCAGTAGGATGTGTCCCTTGTGCTGATGCCTCTTCTGTTAATTGAAATCTTCCTCCATCCCTGCCCTCACCCCTGCTGCAATCTTCACAATCTAACAGTGGAGAGGACAAAGCGATCAGTCATCCAACCTTCCTCCATTCTTGGATCCGGTTTCATATATATGAGCTGTAATACGGCTTCTGTGAGTGGCGCAGCTAAGGGGAAGGATGGGCTCTCACAATGAGAGCCTTTGACAGCACTTTAGTTTTATTAACCCCTGCCTCACTGGAGAATTATGGTGGCGAGAGTTGGGGCATGGACAGAGGAAGATTTCAGCTTAACCACTTCAGCCCCGGAAGAATTTCCCACTTTAGGACCAGAGCCCTTTTTGCGATTCGGCGCTGCGTCGCTTTAACTGACAATTGCGGGGTCGTGCGGCGTTGTACCCAAACAAAATTTGCGTCCTTTTTTTTCCCACAAATAGAGCTTTCTTTTGGTGGTATTTGATCGCCTCTGCGTCATTTCTGATCGCCGCTATAAACAAAAGAAGAGCGACCATTTTGCAAAAAAACCCAAATTTCTTACTTTTTGCTAAAATTCAAATCCAAAAAAAAATATAAAAAAACATTTTTTTTCACCGTTTTTGGCCGATTTATATTCTTCCTCATATTTGCGATAAAAAAAATTGCAATCAGCGTTTGATTGGTTTGCGCAAAAGTGGCCGCGTTTACGGATGGTGAGAATTCATTTCTGTGGTTTTTGTTTTTTTTTTATTTTTTACTAGTAATGGCGGCGATCTGCGATTTTTAGCGGTAATGCGATATTGGGGCAGACATGTCGGAACATTTTTGACACTTTTTTGGGACCAATGACATTTATTCAGCGATCAGAAATTTAAATGTCCACTGATTACTGTATAAATGTCATTGGCAGTGAAGGGGTTAACCTGCAGGGGGAGAGCTAGGGGTTAACTGTGTTCCCTGGGTGTGTTCTTACTGTGGGGGGGTTGGGCTACCATGGGCATGAGAGATCTAACTGATCCCAGTGACAGGGATCAGTAGATCTCTCATGCCCCACTGACAGGGCGGGGAACCGCCGTGTTTACATCGGCGCTTCCCCGTTCTTTCCCTGCGGCCGCTCATCGCGGGTCGCCGGCGGACATCGGGTCCGCCCGAGCCGCGGGCACACTCCCCAGGAGTGCGGCGGGTGCGTGCGCGCGCCCCCTGGTGGCCAAATGCAGATCGCCGCTTATTTACGGCGATTCGCGCAGGGCTCCCCGACTGCCGCCGTGAAAGGACGGCGCGCGGTGGGGAACCTGTTAAAGAAGAGGAATCAGCACAAAGGATACATCCTACTGACTGTAAGTTATGTTTCTATTTTTAATTTTAGCTACACTTAAACTTTAACCAGTACAGCCGAAAGACGGCTACAGCGCGGATCTGAATTGCCGGGGGGACGTCCATGAACACATGCAGGGAACACAGTTAACCCCTTCACTGCCAATGACATTTATACAGTAATCAGTGGCTATTTAATTTTCTGATCGCTGAATAAATGTCATTGGTCCCAAAAATGTCCGATATGTCCGCTGCAATATCGCAGTCCCGCTTAAAAATCGCAGATCGCTGCCATTACTAGCTAAAAAAATAAATAAATAAAAAAACGCCATAAATCAAGTCCCATAGTTTGTAGACACGATAACTTTTGCGCAAACCAATCAATATACGCCGATTTGCGATTATTTTTTTATTTATTTTTTTACCAAAAATATGTAGAAGAATATATATCGGCCTAAACTGATGAATCTTTTTTTTTTTTTTTTTTTTTTTTTTTTTTTTTTTTTTGGATCTTTATTATAGCAAAAAGTAAAAATATTGTTCTTTTTTCAAAATCGTGGCTCTGTTTGTTTGTAGCTCAAAAAATAAAAGCCGCAGAGGTGATAAAATACCACCAAAAGAAAGCTCTATTTGTGGGAAAAAAAATTATAAAAATTTAGTTTGGGTACAGCGTTGCACGACCGCGCAATTGTCATTCAAAATGTGACAGCGCCAAAAGCCGAAAATTGGTCTGGGCAGGAGGGGGGGTTTAAGTGCCCAGTAAGCAAGTGGTTAAACATTTTTTCACTTTCTAGGAAACCTGAAACGGCAGCACAAGTGCTGGCAGATAAAAGTGCAATATTGGCACAGAAAGAGCGCTACAGTCAGTATAGTATGGTCTCTGAAGAACATACGGTGGATGCAGATTACGATGATGAGTATGATGATACATATGATGGGAACCAGGTTGGAGCAAACGATGCAGATTCTGATGATGAGCTGATCAGTCGCAGGTAAGTGTAATCTTGACTGTTTATCTGCAGAAGAACTCTCATTGTAACATAAACTCCAGGCTTTTTGGCAAAAAAAAAAAAGTTTGGTTCATTTTGGCTCACAGAGCCAACTAGCTGTTGCACAAAATATCTTGATCTATCACTCCATAGGTTATTGATTATAAACCTCCTAACTGCTCTTCACATCCTTCTATTATCTTCTGAAACTATGTATTCATTGTGTATCATGTGTTATTTACTTACCTATATTTAAGGCCCTTCACCATTCCTCAAGTGTTAAGATCCAGAGACCGTGAAGATTATGTAGAGGAGATAAATGAGGACGAGGCTGAAGAGGAAACTGGTCCAAAGGTATTTAAAGAAAAAGGGGGAAGGTTGCATTTACAAGTGATATACAAACACATACGTGCTTCTTAATCTAGGTACACACTGGAAATTTTTTGTTTGTTCAACCCAGTGGGCTGAAAGAACAAAACAGCGTTTGTCGTACTAAGTGATTTTAGTGTGTCGGTCTCCCCTGCTGAGCTACTGTGTTCTGAAAGGGGAACTGCTCCCGTGCCAGAACACACTGATCAGCATTGGCAGCCATTGGCTACCAGCGCTGTTCGAATGCTGTTTTTCCAGCATGCTCGTTAGACCGGCTTCTGTTGGACATGCTGCTGTACACACTGGCTGAATGTTGTGGAACCAGCGGATATTTGGCCTATGTGTACCAGCCTCAAAGTGGTTGTAATGTCACATCTATTATATTCTTTTATCTGCTCTGTTTTAGGAACCTATTAAATACAGTGGTTTTTTTTTTCTTTTAAATTATAAAACTAAATACCTTCTTTGCCCAGCCCTGCGGTGTGGCCACACGCTCTCTCTGCTTTCCTTCTCGATTTAAGGCTAGCCATACATTATACAATTTTTTTTTGTACAACTTTCCTTTAGATTTACTAAAACCATATAATATAAGGTCAAACCTAAACACTTTCAATTTGTATGCAATCAGACAGGCTCTTGCACTACATAGCTGAAGGTAAATCTAAAGGAAATTGAATAAGAGGATTGTATAATGTATGGCCAGCCTAAGGAGTACAATGGGAGGGGCTGAGGTTCCCCTCTGGCTTATGCAAGTTGGCAGAGGGAGGACATATGACCACACAGCAGAGCTGGGGCAAAGAAGGTAGTTAGCTTTATAATTTAATAAAAACACACACACTGTACTTTATATATTCCTGAAAGAGAGGATAAAAGTATGTAACAGATGTTACTTTACAACCAAGGGGGAAGAGCTGCTGCAGCAGAATGCTCAATCAAGGCAGGATGAGAGGGGAGGGGTGGGCCGATACATCACGTTCTCGGACAGACTAACGTATGTTTAACTTTCACAAATCCAAACTGGAA
>BLSH010507318.1:100319-114000 GCA_018402905.1 Glandirana rugosa | reverse complement strand
ACAGAAAAAAATGTTTTGGCTTAAGTTGGGCTTTAAAGTGAAATGACAACTTTGTACATTAAAAGGTTTACAGCTCTTTAATGTGTTGGATTGTTTCTAAGATGCTTTATTGCTACTTTATCTACTTTGTAGTCGCTCCTGTACATTTCATATTTTATTGGTTAAAAACACTTTCCTGTTTGTGTTCTGGTTCACAGATGCTGCTGAAATCCTTGCAGAAGAGGAATGTAAGAAATTATGCAGACGTTTCCTTCAGACGGGTGGGTACTTTGTTAACCCTGCTATAAAAAGTCATAAGTTTATTCTCCTACACATAATTTGTTTTCTAAAGAGGCTGCAGCAGTTTAAATTGTAAATCTATCTATACACAACTCCCATTTCAGCGGTAATTGGCTCAGATTTGAGCTGTGGGTGGCCATGATGGCACCACACAGCTCCACAATTGTTGATTTATAAATTGACCCAACTAGGGGGAAACTTCTGTGCTGAACAGTAACTGTATCTTATCGGATGCAATCACAGTTTGGGTATTCAGACAGCCACAGATGCTTAGAGATTCCTCCATTCATGCTGTTTAGTGTGGGTGGAGGAATCAAGCAATCAATGAATGTATGAAGTTATGCGTGTAAGACTAGCTTAAAGGGGAACTTCACTTTCATGAAAAAAATAAGAAATGATAAAGCATGTACAATTGCATTACAAGCCATATTGTAAATGAATGTTATTACAAATTACCTTTCCTTTTTAATCTGCAGCATTGTCATTTTCTGAAAAATCCAATATGGCAACCTGGAGGTCTTCTGTACACCGTTGTTGTACAGAACTTCCCCAGAAATGTCATTTCCTGCTTATGTGATTGGCTTACTGATTTTCCTGGAAGTCTGCACTAAGATACAAGTCAGATTTTAGACATCCTCTGCAACAAAAATGTATTTTTTTGCTGAGATACTCTAAAAGGGTTCCAGACCCTGCATTTTCCTTATTAGAAAACGGCAAGTGCATCTGGTAATTAATAATGAAAAAGTCACTTCCATTTAGATTCCCTTTGCACATTGACATAGTCAAAAAATGATTTTTCTTCGGAGCAGAAGTAGGTAGAATTTTGCAACAAAGTTTGTTAAAATACTCGCAATGTACATTAATCACCCAGAGGGAATTGTTTGTTTGTTTTTTTTCTCTACAAAAGTGGAGCTACCCTTTAAGTTGTGATTTTTATCTCACAGTCAACATCCCTAAGAGGTGGGTGGATGGGGTATAGGAACCCTGGCAGAAACAGTCATATTTATATGGTGTTTCCTTAAAGCTTTTTGCTGATGTGCACTGAATAAGACATAAACTGGCAATACCCAAGCTGCATGTGTTATGCAGTGGCTAGAGCAGTGGTTCTCAACTCCGGTCCTCGGGACCCACTAACAGGCCAGGTTTGCAGGATAACTGAAATACATCACAGGTGATATCATTTGCTGCTCAGTGATTGCAGTATTCTAGTCTGCATCTCCCCAAGGTAATACTTAAAATCTGGCCTGTTAGTGGGTCCTGAGGACAGGAGTTGAGAACCACTGTGCTAGAGGCTAGGCCCGGGCACTGTCACATAGGATACTTCCCTGGCCCTCTGGAGGGTTTTTTAGAAAAACTATTTGCATAGCAGATTTGAGAAGCTCCATTGTGTTGGAGGAGGCAGCTAGGCCCTGTAAAGGAATGTGCTTACTAACCAGACTGTATTGCAGGTTCGCTCTAAGAAGGGACCATTGTAAACTCATCTTCTTTTACTGCTCATAAATAGCATCACCTGCGATTGCTGGATTGAATTCTGGGACATTCAGAACTATTTTAAATTTACGGTGTGAATGCTCCCCTTTTTTTTAGGCCAGTGTGACTTTGGTCCTTCCTGCCGATTTTCACACATGAGTCCACAGGATTTGGATGAACTAAAGGCTAAAGTAGAAGGTAAGAAACCACATAACCTAATTATTTTAAAGTAGTTGTAAATCCTTATATATACCCAGTAAAGTCACTGGCCTCAGATGATACACAAACAAATCCTCTACATAAGTTGTACCTGTTTATCTGTAGCCACTTGTTCTGTACGTAAAACAGAATAAAAGGATTTTTCCCAGGCTCACAAAGAAGGGGGCGGAGAGCTGCAGTTACACACTGTCCAAGAGCTCTGAGAGCTGATCTGGGGGGAAGGGACACCCCTCTCGCACAACATGCAGGAACAGAACTGAGACTGTCAATCAGCCGCAGTTCCCTCCCCTGTCACTTTTAAACCCTTGGTGTCCTGGAGAACTTATCAAAATTGACTCATGCTGATAGAAGCTTAACACTTTCGCTGCCAGGGCAGTCTTTGCATTATTTGTTTTTTTTTTTTTGCACACATTTAAAAAAAACTATTTTAGGCCTGAAGATTACACAAACCCCCAAATATTATATATTTTCCGAAGGCAGACACCCTAGTGAATAAAATAGTGGTAGTTCCAATGTTTTATGTCACTTGATATTACCGCAAAGGTTTAGGAAATGCAATATTTCAGTACAAAACATACTGTAGTGAATTTTAGGGCAAACAAACGCAATGAACTACCTACATTTTTGGTAAAATATAGAAGACGAGGTTGCGAAGAGTGAATAGATAACCAACAAGTCAAACCTTAAATTTGTGTGTGCCTTTGAAATGGCGAAGAACTTCAGTACCATTTATTTTCTATATGTGATGCTTCAAAAGCCCCCTATAGGTCATTAGTTTAGTGTTATGGAGGAGGTCTTGTGCCAGAATTATTGCTCTCACTCAGACCCTGCATTTTTCCTCTGGGCTCCACTGAAGGTATTGCAATGCACATTCCTTCCTGGCTAGCCAGGGAAAGTGACTGGGTGACCCGGAAGTGATGTCAGAGTGTGTGTGAAACCCCCCGCTGTCAGGTCTGTATGACGTAGGGGCCTGGCAGTGAAAGGATTAACTAGACAGCAGAGAGAAATGACACTTAGTGCTTTGGAGAGAGGCAAGTAAACACTATAGAAATATGTGCTTTGTTCAGATTTCCTGTTTGAGATTTACAACCACTTTAAGGTAATACATTTTCTATTAACCATTATATTTTGTACAGTCTAATACGTATGTGCATTGGCTGTAATATAATGCAGTTACCAAAGGGGAAGGTATAGAACCTTTTGTTGGATTTCTTTTACTATCCATGTCCCTGCTGGAGAAGTTGATGTTTACTTTCTGTCTCATTGACAGTGATGGTTGTATTTGAAAGTGAGGATAAATCTTACGAATGGGGATACAGACAGCTGTAATTATGTTCATTTTTTTAATCTTTTGTAGCATGAGAAATAGATGGCACTAAAAACTGGTCAACGATTTTATCTGAATTCCTATTGGGTAAATTGCTACTAGCCTTAGTGGTAACCAAGACAGTAGTCACATATGACATCTTTACTATTAAAGATGACCTCCATTTAAATACACAGGTATAATACATATTAGGGACTTATTTTAACTGCTAACATTGTATTTGTCACACAACACAGCCTGGCAGATGACGCTACTTCTATGTAAGGAATAAAATAGCTTCCTTTCTCTACCCCCAACCTTCTGACTGGATGGTGACAGAGTAGCAGACTAAGGAGGTCATCCATCTGCTCACTATGCTGCCTTGCCTCAGTCAGCATTTTTACTTAACACATTTGCATGCAGCACACCTAATTCTCTTCCAGACTTTCCCCTCCTTTCCCTAGTCTGAGTGTGCATTTTTATGCATCACAAAAGGTTTATACAAAGTTAATTCAGGTACTTGCACTGGTTGCATTAAAAATCTGATTTAATACAGAGCTGCACAAATGTGTCTTTCATATTTACCTGTAGATCATCTTTAATAATGTGCTGAGATGATACAAGAATTTTAAAATGCCCCAACAAAAAATGTTTTAAGCAGGCCCAACAGTGTTTTTTCCTATTTTAAAGAAAATCCACCCAATTATATTTTCACTGCTAACAGTAATGCACAAATGGTAATTAAGATATGCATTGTTTAAGTTAAACTCCATTTTTTTTTCAATACTACATTCCCTTTATAGCAGAGAGAAAGCTGAAGGAGGAGAAGAACAGACAGATCCCTCCTTGTAGGGTTGATGCTTGGCTTAAAGAGAGAGCAGAGAGAGAAAGCGCTCACAGTGAAAGGTGAGTCCAGCAGAGGGCGCTAATGAAGCACTGAGAGAGGATGCACACTTTACTCAGCATCTGTACACATCTGGACTTCTCGGTAAAGCATTGGCAATGTGCAAATTTCAGTAACCCATTGCTGCTTACTGAAGGCAACCCAGCAAGAGTTCACTTACAGTTGGTTGCTACTGGTAAAAATTAACTGCAATGGGTTACTTTTTAAATATCTGTTTTAATTCATCCGACTATTTAAAATGATCAATTACTTTTAAGCGATATGTAACCAATTTAATTGGTGATATTTTAACCACTTGCTTACTGGGTACTTAAACCCCCTTCCTCCCAGGCCAATTTTCAGCTTTCAGTGATGTCACTCTTTGAATGACAATTGCACGGTCATGCAGCGATGTACTCATATGAAATTTGTATCATTTATCATTTTTTCACACAAATAGAGCTTTCGTTTGGTGGTATTTAATCACTACTGGGATTTTTATTTATTGCTAAACGAACAAAAAGACTGAAAATTTTGAAAAACAAAAGTTTTCATAGTTTGTTATAACATTTTGCAAACAGGTATTTTTTCTCCTTCACTGTTGTACGCTGATGAGGCTGCACTGATAAGGCGGCACTGATAGGCAGCACTGAAGGGCACTGGTAGAGGTGGCACTGATTGGTGGCATTGGTAGGTGGCACTGGTGGGCACTGCTTAACAGTAATGGTAGGTGGCTCTGGTGGGCATTGCTTGGCAGTACTGATATGTACTGGTGGGCACTGCTTAGCAGTACTGATATGCACTGGCAGGTGGCACTGGTGGGAACTGCTTAGCAGCAGTGGGTGTCCGTGTGCGGGACTGATGTCCCCTTTATACAATCCGGTAATCGCCTATTTTTTTTTTCATGCTGTCCGTGCATGGAAAGAAAAAGCAGATTACCGGCTTCTGTTTACATCACGTGATCGGCTGTAATTGGCTGACAGCTGATCATGTGGTAAAGGGCCAGGATCGGCCCCTTACTCCAATCTGTGATCAGCCGTTTCTCGTGGACTCGCTGATCACAGAGCGCGCCCCACATGCGCGGGAGGACTTACATGGATGCCCTCCCAGAAATTTAGACCCATGATGTCTTTCGGCTATAGCGCGGACTGGAAAAGGTTAACCACTTCAATACAGGGCACTTTCACCTCCTTCCTGCCAAGGCCAATTTTCAGCGCTGTCATACTTTCATGACAATTGCACGGTTCTGCAATGCTGCACCCTTATGAAATATTTGTCTTTTTTTTTTTTTTTTTTTTTACAAATCAAGCTTTCTTTTGACAGCTTTTTTTTTTTTTTTTTTTGCAAATAAGTATGTTTGTTTTCTCCTTCACTGATGTGCACTGATGAGGCAGCACTGATTGGCACTGTTGGGGCTGCACTGATAATCGGGACACTGATGGTCAGTTCCCTGATTATCAGTGTAAGGCTCAAATCACACCTATGTAGTTTGCTTTTGGTTGTTTCTTTAGTGCTTTTTGCTGTGCTTTATGCATTTTTGCACATGCGATTTTACCACAATTTTGCAAAGATTTAAGTTTTTTATTCATTTTTTTTCTGCAGCAAGTCTATTGAGCCAAAAAAGCACCGATTTGTGTTTAAAAGAAGTCCCTGACCCTTTCCAAAAAAGCAGTGGCTGGAAAAAGCATAGACGTGAACATGTCCCATAGGAAACCATGTTAAATGGACTGTAGTGCATTTCTGCAAAAAGCACAAAAACGCATAGGTGTGAACTGAGCCTATATGTCCCATCACGCTTGCCAATTGCCGGCTCTCCTTTCCTCATGCTGTGACAGCGCATGAGGAAAGGAATGCAGATACCAGCAAGTTTGTTTACATGTGATCATCTATGATTGGACACCGCTAATCACATGGTAAACGGCCGCTGTGATTGCCCCTTTACCCTAATCTGTGATCAGCTGTGTCTGAAAGACAAAGTGATCACACAGCATGTTGGATGGGCGCCGCAGCGCGCGCGAGGGGGGGCAGTGGTTCTGGGAGAATGTCCATGGGTGCCCTCACAGAACTTCATGACTGCACTGTAGCCGTCTTTCAGCTATAACCCTGTCAAGAAGTTTTATGCTTTATTTCTGTTACTATACTTGTCATTGTGTCTATTATTTCAAATGCTAAAGTCATTTTCATTCCTAATGTGATAAAGAATGTTGAATGAGATAGATACCCATAGGCATATGTTGCGACTGGTTAAAGAAATGATCACAATTTGTCAAGGAGGTTAGACAATCTGTGTCCACTGTGACTTTTAATCATTAGATTTGCCATTTAAATAAACAGGGGTGGTTAGTGGAACAGAACTCTCCTTCCTTTTTTTTTTTTTTTACACCCCACTAAATTATGGTGTCTAAGAACAGTTGGATGATGCATGCAACTCAGACCACCATTGTAGTTCTACAGATAGTTGTGGGTAAAAAAAAGTTAATTTTGATAGCTCAGTGGTGAAAAAATGGGGATGGCCATTAAACTTGAGCCAAAAGACTCTTCCCTTACTCTCATGGGAGTCCTTTTATTTATCTGCTGTGCTAAGTTCTTTCATTGACTTGCCAGAGAGGCCAGTCCATTTCCTGAAACCCAGGCAGCCAGAGGATTATACATTAAAGGCTGTTTTCATTAGATCATCTTTTGTTGCAGTGAAGACTGGTGGTTTGGGCTTTATTAACAATAAGAATGAAAAGTCTGCTTTAAATTCTGATTAAACAAGAAGTAGTTGTTTAACACTGCCCCTTGGTGAAGAGGTTCGTGCTGCATCATTTCAATTAACACAAGAGTCAGTTAACGCACATTCTTGATAAAGCGCTGCTTTCATCAGTCACAGTAAATAGAGAGCTGTCTGCCTAGGAATCACAGGGTCGGGAAGCGAGGTGTCATGTAGATTTATTGAATACTGTGGCTGTGCTGAAGAGCTCAGTAGGGAATCGGTAAAATTAGATAAACACTGCATATTCTAATCCGTTGACTTTTATATGGAAGAATGGCATTTATTTCATGTCATTGTCTGCAGACACATTACTTGCATACTAACTTTACCCAAAGTTCCGTGTTAGATTTCAGCTGAATAACAAATTTCAAGGCAAATGGGCTTCGTTTAGACATCTTGATTGGAGGTCGGCCGATATATCGGCCGATTTTTGGCATTTTTAAATTAATCGGCATCGGCCGATTAATTTATGCACTAAGGCCGCTTCACACAGGGGTGATCCAACTTGCGGGGCGACTCAGCGAAATTTGCAAAAGACTTCTCTAATAGAAGTCAATGCAAGAGCCTGAAGTCGCCAAGGAACTTTTTTTTAATGGCCCGTACACACCATCCGAAAATCGGACGACAGATCGTCCGTTTTTTTTTTTTGCATGCTAATCTCAGATCGAATCAAAAGAGTTTACTAAAGTCACGAAAATTCTCATACGACAGAATGAAAAATCGTAAGCGATGTCATGTGTTATAGTGTATTTGTATTGTATTTTCGGACGGCGACCATGCTGATTAAAGGAAAATCGTACGATCTGTTATTGTACAAGAAAAATTTTCGTGTTTGTCCGATTGGACGAACTGTCATGATCAGCTCTCGAAAGCTCTGTACTAATCGCCTCAAAAGCTGGATTTTTTGTCAGATTTTCGGATCGTGTGTACGGGCCATAAGCCGTAGCGACTTGAGTCACTCCTATTTGAACAAAGACAAGAATCTGGGCAGCCTGCCTAAGTTGAGAACATCAAAGAAGCAGAGATACAATGTTTCTACTTATCAAAGGAATGAATTCCGATGTGTAGAAGAGCACAGTTTAACCATTTAACCACTTCACCCCCGGAAGGATTTCCCACTGTAGGACCAGAGCACTTTTTGCGATTTGGCACTGCGTCGCTTTAACTGACAATTGCGCGGTTGTGCAACGATGTACCCAAACAAAATTTGCGTCCTCTTTTTTCCCACAAATAGAGCTTTCTTTTGGGTGTATTTGATCACCTCTGCGTCATTTCTGGTCACCACTAAAAACAAAAAAAATGTGACAATTTTGCAAAAAAAAACTATATTTCTTACTTTTTGGTAAAATACAAATCCAAAAAAATATAAAAAAACTAATTTATTCATCGGTTTTGGCCGATTTTATATTCTTCCTCATATTTTTGGTAAAAAAAAAATCACAATCTTTGTTTATTGATTGGGGGGCAAAAGTTGCCACGTTTGCAAACCATGAGAATTAATTTCTGGCGGTTTTTTTTTTTTGACAATTTTTTTTTTTTTTTTTTTGGGACTGCGATATTGGGGCTGACATGTCGGACATTTTTGACACTTTTTTGGGACCAGTGACATTTAACTTGCAGGGGGAGATCTAGGAGTTAACTGTGTTCCCTAACTGTGATTGGGCTGGACTACCATGGGCATAACAGGTCTAAATGAGCCCAGTGACAGGGATCAGTAGATCTCTTACATGCCCACTGGCAGAGCAGGGAACCGCTGTGTTTACATTGGCGGTTCCCCGTTCTTTCTCTCTAATAGGTCATCGCGGCTAGCCGGCAGACATTGTGTCCGCCCGAGCCGTGGGCACACTCCTACAGAGTGCGGCTGGCACGAGAGCGCGTCGCCGGCTAACTGCCGCTTATATACGGTGATTTGCGAGACAGCGTCACACTGCCGCCGTAAATATACAGTGCGCCCGCCTGCTAACTGCATGTGCGGAACCTCGCTTATATACGGCTATTCGTGAGACAGCGTCACACTGCCGCCGTAAATATACAGTGCGCCCGCCTGCTAACTGCATGTGCGGAACCTCGCTTATATACGGCTATTCGTGAGACAGCGCCACACTGCCGCCGTAAATATACAGCGGGCGGTCGGCAAGTGGTTAAAGACTAAAACTTTTCTGACATTTGTTGCTTACAAGTAAAAATCCAGTATTTTCTGCTAGAAAATCACTAAGAACCCCAAACATTATTTTTTTTTTTTTTTTTTGCAGAGACCCTAGAGCAGGAATGTCAAACTGGCGGCCCCCCAGCTGTTGCGGATCTACAATTCCCATCATGCCCCTGCCTGTGGGAGTCATGCTTTTGACTGTCAGCCTTGCAATGCCTCGTGGGACTTGTAGTTTCGCAACAGCTGGAGGGCAGCCAGTTTGACACTTGTGCCCTAGAGAGTAAAATGGCGGTTGTTGCAATATTTTATGTCACACGGTTTTTGCACAGCAGTCTTGAAATGCAATTTTTTTGGAAAAAATACACTTTAATGAATGTAAAAAAAAAAATCAACAGTAAAGTTAGCCTTTTTTTTTCGTCCAAAAGTTTTGATTACCTGTTTTTGTATATTTAAGATACATAGTTTTTTTTTCATCTAAATTATTCATACAAGTGCACTGATTGGAGGCTTGCTGTGTTGTTTAATGTTTAATTTAAGCAATTTTCTGTATCACTTCTTATTACTAAACTGATAGATTTTATGAGATGAAGGGGGAAAAAAAAAAGAAAAATCGGCCTAACATGTCGGTCCAAAAAAATCTACATCAGCCATCAGCCGCCGCGATTTCAAAATATCGACATCGGCCAACCCATATCGGTCGACCTCTAATCTTGATATACAGTGCATTGAAAAAGTATTTATACCCCTTTAAATTTTCCACATTTTGTCATGTTACAACCAAAAACGTAAAAGTATTTTATTGGGATTTTAGGTGATAAACCAACACAAAGTGGCACATAATCATTGTGAAGTGGAAGGAAAATGATAAATAGTTTTCCACATTTTTTACAAATATGTGAAAAGAGTGACGTGCATTTGTATTCAGCCCCCTTTACTCTGATACCCCTAACTAAAATCTATTGGAACCAATTGCCTTCAGAAGTCACCTAATCAGTCCACCTGTATGTAATTTAATGTCAGTATAAATGCAGCTGTTCTGTGAAGCCCTCAGAGGTTTGTTAGAGAACCTTAGTGAACAAACCGCATCATGAAAGCCAAGGAACACTCCAGAGAGGTCAGAGATAAAGTTGTGGAGAGGTTTAAAGCAGGGTTAGGTTATAAAAAAATATCCCAAGCTTTGAACATCTCATGGAGCACTGTTCAATCCATCATCCGAAAATGGAAAGAGTATGGCACAACGCAAACCTACCAAGACATGGCTGTCCACCTAAACTGACAGGCCAGGCAAGGAGAGCATCAGAGAAGCAGCCAAGAGGCCCATGGTAACTCTGGAGGAGCTGCAGAGATCCACAGCTCAGGTGGGAGAATCTGTCCACAGAACAACTATTATTCATACACTCCACAAATCTGGCCTTTATGGAAGAGTGGCAGAAAGAAAGACCTTGTTGAAAAAAAGCCATAAGAAGTCCCATTTGTAGTTTGGGAGAAGCCATGTGGGAGACACAGCAAACATGTGAAAGAAGGTGCTCTGGTCAGATGAGATCCAACTTTAACTTTTTGGCCTAAAAGCAAAACGCAATGTGTGGCAGAAAACTAACACTGCACATCACCCTGAACACACCATCCCCACTGTGAAACATGGTGGTGGCAGCATCATGTTGTGGGGATGCTTTTCTTCAGCAGGGACAGGGAAGCTGGTCAGAGTTGATGGGTAAATGGATGGAGCCAAATACAGGGTTCACCTTCCAGCAGGACAACGGCTGCAAACATACAGCCAGAGCTACAATGGAATGGTTTAGATCAAAGCATATTCATGTGTTAGAATTGCCCAGTCAAAGTCCAGACCTAAATCCAATTAAGAATCTGTGGCAAGACTTGAAAATTGCTGATCACAGACGCTCTCCATCCAATCTGACAGCACTTGAGTTATTTTGCAAAGAAGAATGGGCAAAAATGTCACTCTCTAGATGTGCAAAGCTGGTAGAGACATCCCCAAAAAGACTTTCAGCTGTAATTACAGTGAAAGGGGGTTCTACAAAAGTATTGACTCGGGGGCTGAATGCAAATGCACACCACACTTTTCACATATTTATTTGTAAAAAATGTTGAAAACCATTTATCATTTTCCTTCCACTTCACAATTACGGGCCACTTTGTGTTGGTCTATCACATAAAATCCCAATAAAAAAATAAATTTATCATTTTGATTGTAACGTCAAAATGTGGAAATTTCAAGGAGTATGAAAACTTTTTCAAGGCACTGTAACTGAATGATGGAAAAATTACATTGGCTTAAAGTTGGTGCTTTATTTGAGGCTTAGGACATCAAGGGGTTGATTTGCAAAAACGGCAGAGTGTCAAATCTGGTGCAGCTCTGCATAGAAACCAAAGTTAGAAGCCGATTGGTCACCATGCACAGCTGCATCAGATTTTGCACTCTCCAGTTATAGTAAATCAACCCCCAAATGTGTCTTTCTCAACCTCAGCTGATGTGTAGAAAAAGATTTTCTGGTGTATGTAAACCTATTTTTTTTTTTTTTTTTTTTTATAGGTTACATTATAATTATGAACCTCTTAGCATGTGTTGTTCTTTGGTAACACAGAAACCAATGTCCCTCAACCCAAAGAAATCTGTCAGAATGAACTATGAAGTGTGTCAGATGCATCTCACTTAGGTGTTTGTCAGATTAAAAGATCTCACAACTGACTTTTTTTTTTCTCTTCACAGTGCCTCTGCATCAGAACGTCCCATTTACCATCTGCCACCAGGCTGGCCACCACTTTGTGAGCTGCCACCATCACTCCATCCCCCCACACCAGCAGACTGGAGTGAATCAGAGGAATTGGAGTGGGGCTGATGTTGAGAAGCCACCCGAAAACCTTGAAAGAAGTGCAGAATATTACTATGGATACACTTTCAATGAAAGTTATTTTGCAAATCATATTTTTTATACTGAAACCCTATTATTCATATATGGACTCCTCCAGAAGATTTTAACTTCTAACATGTTACAAGGCTAAAGTGTGGGAGCAACTATTTTGTGAACTGACAAATCCTAACCGTTTTATTTATTTATAACTGCTTCTTTATTGCACAGGAGCCTCACCAAGAAATTAAATGAGAAAAATGCAGTCATTCAAACATGCCTTGAAAAATTTAGTATGACATTATTTAAAAATAATACAGTGTGTATGTACAATAAGGGTAAAAAGGTTGAGTTCCAGGCGCTAATCACAGAAAAAGCACATAGCACAATATGAGCCCAGCTGAACCGTGCTGTTGTCCAATGGCATGGGATCAGTTACTGAAATACCGAAGACAAGTAGGGCTGAACTGAACTAAAATGGATGGGCAATGGCTGCAGTGAACCACATGTATACTCAAAATACATGCTGGCAATTTTAAAGATTGGAACAGTACAGGTTGGAAGGACAACATTACCACTACCAGTTTCGCACACTTACGTGCTTGACAAAACACGTAAGCGTGCGAAACCGGTAGTCACGGCAACAGGGGCGCTGGTTCTTCCCCAGATACCTCAGTTCCGGCTTGTCTTTGGTGATGCCCCCCTCTTCTTTGCTTACCACGGAGCTCCTCCTCTGGACATAGTCGGCTGCGGGGCTCCTTCTACATCGCCAGTGTCAGTGATACCATCTTCTCATGCCGACGGATCCGGCTCAACACACTACACACTGCAGGTAAACCAAAGAGAAACTGCTCCAGGTGTAATGGCTCACACACTAGTTGGAAGCTCTGGAGTGCCTGCTGCGGCTTGCCCTGCGTGAATCCATCAATAGAAGAAAGAAGCGGCACATCCAGATTTCCAGGCTTTATTCGGGTCAAGGGCACCACAAATACCAGCAAGCAGTCCGTAGATGCGTTTCACACACCAGTCATGTGCTTAATCATTACATAATGATTAAGCACACTACTGGTGTGTGAAACGCGTCTACGGACTTGTTTGCTGGTATTTGTGGTGCCCTTGACCCAAATAAAGCCTGGAAATCACCTGGATGTGCCGCTTCTTTCTTCTACTGGTCAGTGCACACTGCAGTTGGCATATTATTGCGGCTTTCTTGGTCAGTGTCCCTCGGTTGGTTGTCCCGGTCGGTCCTAGTGATCCATCAGTGCCTGAGCTAGCCTCACAGCCAGTGTGGTAATTTTGTCCTTCAACTTGTACTGTTCTATTCTTTGAAATTGCCAGCAAGTATTTTGAGTATACATGTGGTTCATTGCAGTCATTACCCATCCATTTTAGTTCATTTCCTGAACGCTGTCAGCCCAATTTGTCTTCACGGTTCAGCTGGGCTCATATTGTACTATGTGCTTTTTTTCTGTGATTAATGCCTGGAACTCAACCTTTTTTAACTTCTGTTTGTATTACATTTATTCCGGATCAGCTGCTTTTCATTGTCATTGCCTGGAATTTTCAAGATATACTTTGGCTGGTAATTAGCCAAAAACTTGTACTGTTTTAATCTTGGAAATAAATTGCCAGCAACTATGTTCTATCAACGACCGTTAAATAAAGGTTCTAATTTTGTCATGTTCAAAAACCGATTAATGGTCGGTTTCATATAGAACTTTTAAGGTCCGTTACTGTTACTTTTCGTCGACTA
>BLSH010507318.1:73919-91322 GCA_018402905.1 Glandirana rugosa | reverse complement strand
TTATAATCCTTTCAATGTTTACCCATTTTTTTTTTTTACCCAATTCTTTGAACTCAAATTACCTTAAGAATAACAATATAACTTTCCCCAGATGGTATTTGACATTCCTGATACCTTAACTTTAACTACTGAAATAAATTACTAATCATACTCATTAGAAATATCATTCAAGACATTATTTCTATTTAAAAATGTATCAAAGGCCTAGCCTGTTTTGTAACCATACTTCCAAATTCCTATGATCATCTTCAATCTTTACCTTTTTCTTGAATCATCTTACCCTATTTAGATTTAATAATATTTAAGTATTAAAGATGATAAGAAACATAACATTTTTACTAAATACCTAAAATTGCATATATGTCCTTATTATTAAAACTATTGTCTGATTCCATGGTTTGACATCCAACCCCAATGGAATATGACACAAGTTCATAACAATTTTAACTTTGGTAAAACAATATTATCTATTGCTAGAATTATCTCAATTAATTTATATAAATAAATTAACTAAAAAAAACATACTTGTATCCACCTTTAGCTGGTAAAGAAACTCATATAGTCAATCTATATAGCTTGCCAAATTCATGAGTAATATATTTTTTATAATATATTATATATTCACCTATTTAATTTCTTATGAATTGTTTTATAAACAAATAAAACAAAATTCAGAAGTTTGAGGACAAAAGTGCTCTAAAATGAGTATTTCAGAATTTCTCTCATTAGCTTAAAAAAAATTAAATCTAGTATCTGGATATGCAAAAAGAATATCTACATTTAAAAATAACTCTATTCACTATTTTGTTTACAATATTATTATTTTTATCTTCTTAATCCCCCTCGTTATCCTGTGACTACATTAAATCTTATACAATAATTTAATCAAATTCTTGTGTTTTTTTTTTCTATATTCTTATTTCATACAGTGTGAGTGATTGTCACCCTGTCAACCAAATACTCAAATTCAGTAGTGTAAACACGTGTTCAGTAAGTTTTATAAATTCCACTGTGCCGATATATGGCGCCTTATATACAAGCACAGGAAACCTTTCCAACAAGTGTACACTTAAAATTTGGAAAATATGTAATTACTCAAATGTGACCCTGTCTCTCACACTGTATTAGTTTAACTCAAAAATATGTATTCCCTACTTAAACCGACAAACCCTTTTTAACATTCAATTGTCGCTTTTGGCCAAGCTTGTGAATTAACACCTGTTTTCCCCTTAAAAGCACCCTCCGTGTAACATAAGATGTCTTAAAAACAAACGGTGTAAAACTTCACAGCAATAGACAATACTCTATAACATTTGTAACAGCACTAGCTTTTATAAAGTTCCCTTGTCTCTCACTTACATTTGCATGTAAAATATTTGAGAGAGAGAGAGATCTTTATATTAGTCAGCAATACCAAATGTATAAAGACTTTCTTTTAGATATTTAAATTATTGTATACAAGGCCTCTCATTTCATTAAATATATTTGACCTTTATCCTCTATAAGCTTTAGTAATTCATTAAAATATTCCCTAACATGCTTGTCTGAAAAATATTAATGAATTCTCTAGAAAATGTATTAAGACCCATAAAATATTCTTAACACAATTACATTAGTAAACAATAATTTAAATATATATTTGTATCTCTTGGGACTCTTTTCCACATCTCTGAAGGTTAACACAAAACTGTGTTGTACTGTACTCCAAACTATTTTAAGATGAGTAGCTAATTAGTATGTAACTGGATCTAGGCTTCTTCTTACGAGCTGGTAGTACTGTCACAAAGAATGATATGTTACAACTGGTCTGTTCATTGTAAGACTTAGTTACCACACATTGTACAATTGTTGTACAATCAGTAACAATCTCGTTTCTATCTTTTTTAACATTTTTAACATTTTTTTATCAGATTTTGATTGTACATCTGCTAATAATCATGTACACTGCTGTTCAATATGAGTTTTCTTATTATAGCAAAGACAATTGATTAATTAAGAGAACAAAGGGACTCTTTTTTTACTCCTGAGCTTAAGCCATGATCTTGCTTAAAACAAACACTCACCCTTGTTTAGAATGATAGTCCTTATGCGCGCTTAAAAAAACAAGAGGCGAGCAGTCCATTTGTCTTGAGATGTTACATTTTGTCTTCTGTTGTTCTGTTGACTTTTCTGTCGTTTCGTTGTTTGTTCTTTCGTTCCATGTGTGTGTATTTTTTTTTTTTTAAGCTTTTTCCTGTTCTTATTTTGAAATACCTGTTGACTTCCATCTGTTTGGTATCCTTGAAGAAAAGTGTCTGATATCTTTTGTCCTGAGCGTCCGTCCCTATTTTTTTCAGTGTCTGATTTCCAAACTTGCCATTGTTCCAAAGGGAATATCTGCCAAATATTCCTTCAATGGTGGCTTTTTAATAATAACGTGGAGATGTCACATTTTTTTCCTCAGACTATCCAAGCCTGATATCCCGTGAAAACTTTCACGTACCTTAGCATGTCCCGTGACCTTGGCAGAATCCTCCACGCCGTAACGTTACGCTTTAAACCGGAAATCCTTTTATCTTTAAAAATAGGGGGACACTGTCCGAACTGTGATTTTTTTTTTCTTCTGCTTGCTAAAACATACAAGCTATTGACAGGTGAAAAAACAGACATAAAAACTCACTTTTTGTAGCAAGATCGTAAACAGGCGTCAAGATTAAACAATCTATATGCGTGTCCGCATTCTTCCACCATGATGTTGAAAATCCTTTCTCAGCTTTCATCGAAGAACTCTTGCATGGACGACATCATTAGAAAATCTTTTTTGGTTTATTCTTCATAACATAACATAACATCAGACAAACATACGTAACAACATAATATGATAATATGAAGTCTATGATGAGATATGGTATGGCTTCAGATGTCAGTCAGGAGGAGGAAGAGTTCTGACAGGTGTTCACGTCACGTCTCCGAGAATGTAGGCTTTTATACCCTCCATCTCTTTACTTCCCTTCCTAGCTAACTTCACAAAGTCACAAATTCTTATACTGTTTGAAAACCTTAGGTCAGCTCTTTTCAAAGTAACCTATACCTACTTATATGGCTTTAGAATATAGAAAGATCACACATGACCCCTCCTTACTTCACATGAGGTTTGAAATAGAATTGCACATACAACACTTTCTCTGTCCAAAAGCACATTAAAATAACATTCACAAATATAACTAAGATATTACATTATATTTAATACATTAAATATATTTCATGTATTTCAGAGCCCAATATTATTCAAAATAATATTATAAATTCATAATTTCCAACACTGCTAAAGAGTTCCAGCTCATATGGGAAGAGGACCCCCTGGAGCACGGATGCTGAAACACAGATAGCTAGTGCATCGGTTTCCCCACAGCGCGGAGTCTAAGAGCCAGTGGGTGTTCACCAGGGCCTCTAGTGGTGAGGATGGATTTGGCTGCAACTGGATAAAGGTCGCAGCCCCCGGGGTCCCCTAGCTCATGCTCGGCTGGTTACAGGTGGAAGATATGAAGCAGCAGCACAGGAACAGCAAAGAATAGTCAGAGGTAATAGCAAAGGGTCAAGGCCACAAGCAGACAGGAGAACAGAGAACAAGCTGAAGATTGGGGTAACAGGCAGGCAGAGATAGTCAGACAAGCCAAAGATTGGTACACGGAATAAGACTCAGAGCAAATGATAGGAACAACCACACGCAAAGCCAAACATGGACACGTTGATCAGCAATGCAGACTTGCACTGCCAGGTGTTATATCCTGTTCCCAATTAGGGCCTGGGATGGAGCCCAGCTGAGGAGGGCCTACAAAAGCACACAGGTGAGGGGGGCCCGGCCTTTAACTGGACTCGTGCAGCAAGGTAGGTAATAGATAAGACATGAATATTTGCTGTGGTTTCAAGACAGAATGTTTACTGTGATTTCATGAGTTCTATTGTTTCTGTCTATTTGATCAGCTCTTGTAGATGAGATTATTCTTGTAAACACTTTAACTTGTTATGGAACTGTTGTGAGATGTTATGTGTTTATACTTATAATAATGTGTAATGTACTTTGTGAGCCTGTTGTCAGCCAGTCTGACCTGGAGTGGGATCTCCGATTAATCACAACATTGTCTGAGTGGGCTAGTCTTGGTGGCCAACTGTTTAATTTGTGCAATGTTTATAGTATATGTTGGCTGTTGTTAGCTATGTTAATTATATTCCTGTTTTCAGTTTGTTTTGTTAGGGTAATGTGAGCAGGAGGGGAATACCCTCCTGTGGGGTATAAAGTATGTGTCTGAGTTTCAATAAACAGTCATTCCTTTGGTTCTATCATGTGTACGATGATTGGTTTAAAAAATTCTGGTATTAGATCTTGGTCTGCTCGGACCAAGTTTTTGTAGGGCAGGAGGCACTGTTTGACGAAAGGAAGCACCTAATCGGGGTGCCAAGCACTTCCGTCACACTACTCATACCCCCATGGCTATTGAGAAGGCCAACAAAGTTTTTATTTCTAACAGATTCTAGGAAGAAATCCTATTTCCCCTAAATCTCTCTCCACAGACAGCAAGCTTCCAAGCCTCAGAGGCTGGCATTGGACATAACAGAGAACTTGTATGTGGAGAGATATGGCGCAGAAGTGTGTGACCAACACACTGGAGGAGATGGCTTGGGGGGCCTAGGTGAGGTGGTGGAGTGATTCCAAAACAGCCTCTCTGAAGAGAATGAAACTT
This sequence comes from Glandirana rugosa, assembly GCA_018402905.1. Taxonomy (NCBI): domain Eukaryota; kingdom Metazoa; phylum Chordata; class Amphibia; order Anura; family Ranidae; genus Glandirana; species Glandirana rugosa. The sequence goes on along the minus strand of BLSH010507318.1, from coordinate 86,601 downwards.
CTCTATGGTAATAGATATGGACAGCAGAAGGCGCATCTGTGTAGCAGTGCAAAAACAAATTTATTCACATGACATTTGGCAACCTACAGGATAATGTAATGATTTTAGACATATACATGTAGAAACGTCATTCAGGGCCAGTTTCCGGGGATGGACCTTTGCAGTACAGGATGGGCTTCCATAGGAGGGATTGCAGCACCTGTGAAGAAGTAAATGTGGGTCTTCCACTTCATGTGAATCCATTAATGGTTGAGATGTGTGAGAGCTGAGCAGGGTTCAGCTGTCATTGGAGCCTATGGATGTGGATGGGAGCCTTGGAGAGCACCAGGAGACCACAAGATGGCCGATGGTGAAGAGCATGTGGCTCAGGAAGTGATGTCTCATGTATGGTTATGCATTTTGAGGTGGGGCTGCCTCCTTCTCAAACCCATAGCGTGTGTGGTTATGAGTTTTGAGGCAGGGCTACCTATTTCTCAAACCAAAAGCAATAACAAGAGGCAGCCCTGCCTCAAAATGCATAACCACACTCACGCACATAACATCACTTCCTTTGCCATGTGCTCACCAGGTTCTTCAATCCCTCCCAAGGAAGCTCATCCTGTTTTGCAAAATCATTCCACCACTTTAAGTGTAGGTGTGGGTTGCCACCATCCCTATTGAACTGTTAGTACACTTTTTTTTTACCTCTAATTGGACTTATCGGCAACCATGACAAAAAGAGAAACAAACCTTACCTTTAAAAAAGTACAAAAGTAGTTTATTTATAACATTTAAAAAAAATCTTTCCACATCAGCTGTGGCATATTAAAAGTTAACATTTCATGCATATGTGTCACACAGTATCTTGGTTACAAAGATATGATACACAGATGGTGGTACAGCCAGTTGTGGACCGAGATGCAGTTTTCATCAACTGAAGTTATCAAACGCGTTTTGAACATAGACTAACACATGTTCTTCATCAGGGAAGTACCACACTAATAAATTATAACATCATGATAACTAAACATGTACTATATGCTGGTTTATTAAGTTGTTCAATATACATCTTGTACAGTGTGTTCAAAAAACATCTTGTATCAACTTACATTATAACGCATTGTATATCAAATCAAATCCAGCTGGAGGTCCTTTAGAAAATCCAGAAATGGACCAATCATGCAAGTAAGGACCAAGGCAGCAAATCCACATGCAGCAAAGCCACATATAGGGACACAGTGGGGGCACCAATCCTAAAAAGAGCACATCAATATGATAGCCTTTGGACCAGGGAGGTGATTAATGTATATAGAGGGGTCATTTCTATTCGTTTTACATATTCATCAACTAAGGCTTGCTCCCCATAAGTCAATATTTTAGTTATTAAAAATACTTTAGTCAGGATTTGGGGAACACCATCATTTCCCTTTCCTCGCCCTGTATCCTCATAGTACTACCAAGGCCCCAATCATCTCATTCAAACAATCATCCACAACACCCACTACAAACTAAGTTATAAACTAACTTAATAACTTAGGTCCCTTTCACACTTGTGCAACCTGAAAGCCACGTGATCTTAGCACAATTTTTTGCCACAATTTTGATGCAACTTGAAGCAATGCCTGTGTAATCTTGAGATCTATGGACCTCAAGTCGCATCAAAGTCGGACCAAAGTAGTACAGGGACTACTTTGAAGTTGCTGTGACTTGAAGCCGCACAGGTATAAATGGTACTCATTGGAAATAATGGGGTACGACTTGTCATGCAACTTTGCAGTCCCAAGTCGCAGGACAAGACGCACAAGTGTGAAAGGGGCGTAAGAAATTGACTTATAAATAAACTACTTTTGTACTTTTTTTAAAGATAAGGTTTGTTTCTCCTTTTGTTGTGGTTGTCGATAAAAGTCTCATTAGAGGTAAAAAATGCATACTAATCATTTTCTGCGAAGGTCCATCACTGGAAGCTGATCCTGAATGACGTTGCTATATGCATAGTGATGTCACTACATTGTCTTGTACTGTCTCAACTGACTTTTCTTGGTATTTATCTGCCAGTCAAACAACTTGGATATCTCAAGACTTTTTGTCAGCTGGAAATCGCCTCCCCCAGACTCTTCCAGACAACTGAAAGATCCTTCAAATAGTAATAAAGATGCACTCCCTTCCTCCAAATAATGCTACTTGCACTACCAGGACTTTCGAAAGTCCAAAGGGAAGGCAAGGAAACTGGAGGTGCTGAACCTGGATACTAAACCTCAGGAGCTTTTGATGGTGCCAGAATGTGTATATAGGCTTCACTAGGTCTATGGATTAAAGCCAATCTCCCCTTTACACTAACCTTATAATGGTCTCTATCGACTCCATTCTGAATGGCTTCACGTGAAGGAAGCATTTGAGAATCTTTCAATTTAAAACTGCCTGAAGAGTTTGGGACTAGAAAATGGGTGGAATAAAAACCTGTCTTCTCCTCTGCTTTATGGACCAGAACTATTGCTGTATTGACCCTTAGAGATTTCACATGAGAAAGAAGAGCTTGCCTTTTCTCCCTCAGTGCTTGAACTAATTCTGAAGTGATCTTTTGAAGGAAGGTATTCAAACTACAAGTATGCTCTCTTTATCACTGAATAAGCCCACAATCTGCCCAGACCATGCTAAAAAAAACCTTAGGTGTGTACCTACTGGAGCAGACTGGGTAAGCCATGCCTCGAGAAAAGACACAAGGTCTGCTAGTTACTCTCTTGATTGCCCTTTCTATTTGCGACCCAAAACACTTTTTTCCCATGAAAAAGCATGGAGCACTATTTGGAGCCAGTATCTGTCATTCATGATCTCAGCCATAAGGCTCTTACTGCGAAGGACAGCAGCATGCACCTTGGAGCAATCTAATCTACTTTTTTGGCTTTTGCTATAAAATCTGCGGTTAACTTTATTTCTTCTAGGGTAGAAATTATTCTTTTAGAGGAGGTGTCTCAATTCCGTGTTTCAAGGCTTTCTCTGTGTTCTCGTCCATACTTTATGAGCTTAGCCACTGAGGTAAGGGTGATAGGTGTCCTACAAGCTGCCCCTGGCAATGTGTAAATCTCTTTTCTGTATCTTAAAAGTAGTATGTCTCGCAAGAGGAATCAGGGAAGCATCCACTTTAGTTATTTACTTAAACAATTCATCTTCAGAGAACACAAGGGGTACAGGTTGGACAATCTATTCTGACACAATAACCTCTTTTCAGGCCCACTGCACTCAACCTCTATAATATTTTGCACTCCAAGGAAAAATTGAATAGGGAGGATCCTGCTTTAAACATGGATAGTATTTGTATTGCTTCATTGGTTTCAGAACCTCCTCCCCCCAATTAACAGCTTCCTTGATGGCCAAAATAAAGGGAGAGACTAATGAAAAGTCAAAGGTATGCAAACTTTCTTCCAATTCATCTACCCCCATCTCATCTGAATCCTTTGAAGAACCTGCAAGATCCTCTCTAGTAGATAGCTGTCCTGAAGTTGAAACCACAGTAGGAGAGGATGTGGAAGCCATGGCAGAGTATGAATTAAGAAGTTGAAGATTTATGGCAACCCCCTTCTTTTGACTCTGCATTTTTTAGACCCTTTGGAGCATGGTGAACCAGATGCGTGGAACCTGCCAACACTTTCACCTTCACTTCTGGCCGGTGATTTGGTTCTCCCCAGAGGCATTGGTAAAATAACAGAGAAAATCCATGATAAACTCTAATCTCAAAATAAAACAAAGCCAGAAAGGAAGCTGTAAAAAGGATCTGATATTGGCTTTGCTGCTCTCTTGTCAGTTTGTTTCCAGCTAATGTGGTGAACTACAAAACCTGTACCAGAACCCCCCATAGATACAGTGCAGTGAATGAGCTTGATTACCCAGGGAGAAAAAGTGTACATTCAACAAATGTGAATATACAAAAACTGTGGTTTGATTGAACAATTAGATGGGACGCCCTAGGCTGTCCATATCGAAGTTGATTGATTAATTAACTAATTGAAAAATAGTCCTCAGATTCAGACATTCTTTGCCAGGCAGTGTATTGATATTCAATACAGCTGGCATGCTTTTCCCCACTACAGATGTGTTTACAGCTCCCACATGATATAATGGCTTGCCTGTATACCCATTTGGTGCAGGTTGAAGAGCAGACTAATAGACTTTAGGAGAGCCACAGGTGCATTGGCTATGTTGGTGCTTACACAGATATCAGAAAATTGCCTAGCCAGGGAAGTGAAGTGCTGCTATATCTGAGATCTGTTTTTATGTAGTACTTTGAGTTGATGAGGAGGGTTAAGGGAGGAATTTTTATTAAATCAAATAACTCTTACCCTTTAATTATTGTGCCTGTCCTTTGAACTTGTATATTACAGCTATTTGATCATTTGTCTAACACATCTAGTAGGCTTGAGCGAGCGCAAATTGCTATTTAATCACTTGTCTGTGCACCTGAATAAAATAATGGATTGTGTAAAGAACAGAACGTATGTTCTCATTTTGTAGCTTGTTAATACTGCTGAGATTTTGATTTTTAAATCTGAACCATTGCCTATATTTCTCTTGTATGTGATCTTCCTGCTGCTGTGCTATTGTCTGGGAACAAGGGATTCACTTTGCAGGCCTTTCAATTAGGAAAGGCCAACTAATACTTTGCCTACTGGTGCTGCAATGAAGGTTTTCAACAGCTACATATTGCTGCAAACTGGATTATTGTTCAAGCTAGATCATACAGACAGCTAAATCAAGTGAAGTACATTTAATATTGTATGTGCTTTACTATGTATGATATGTTAATTGTGAACATGAGGTTTAACCCCTTGCTGCTATTTGTTTCTGCAGATTTTCAGTTTCAAGATTTTACACTGAGTTGCACATTTAAAGTAAGGTTATCATTTTCCCTTCCCTATCTATCATTCTTCACTCTCCCATTCTTCCTGCTGCTGTGTCTTCAACCTCAATATCTCCATATATCCTACTTAGTGAAATTCCCTCCCCTTTCCTATCCCCAACAGTTCCTTCCCAATTCCCTTTACTCCTCATGACCCTAACCATACCTTCCCTAAGACTGATAGTACAACCCCCTACTTGGGATTACTAGGCTGAATTACTATGGCGGTTGATTTCCTATAAACCAATAAGTATTGGGATTGTCCCAATACCTTATCTTCTCTTTCCATCCCCTACTCACCTGACAATTTATTCTGTTTATGGGTTCAGTCAGTCGATAGCAGTCACACTCTATCCTTTTCTGAAAATATATACCGATCCTTGCACTGTGTACTTTGTTTACATTGAGTGTACCAGTCTTACACTGGTTAAATCTATATTTTCTTGAAAACTCAATAAAACTTTTTGTAAAAGAATAAAGTAAGGTTAACATTAGTCCTCAAAATATTTCCCAAGAGAATGGCAGCAGAGCTTATATCTTGCAATGCGCATGAGCCAACTGCAATGTGCAAATGTCAATTGAAATTATTGCAGACAGAGCAGCATTACTTACTCATGCCATCTCTGTATGTTACTTACTTACTTACTTTGCACACTGGGTGTTACTTTCTTTTGACCTCTGCACTATGTGCATTACTCACTCTTGACCCTTGAACTCTGTGTTACTTACTCCATGAACTCTATACATTACACACTCTTGACCCATAGCTGCAGAAGCTCAGGTTTTATTTAACTATACCCCTTTAAGCCCCTCACACTGTTACTGCAATTTGGCCACATCCACAATGTGCAGCAGTGCACTAGGGGGTTATGTAGGAGATTTTTATCCAGGCTTCTGAGGGGAAATAAATGGCCTACAGGAAAAACAATAAAATTAAAGCGGTTGTCTACCTAAAAAAAATAAAAAAACTGTAAGTCAAAGGCATAATGAGCTAGTATGCAAAGCATACTAGCTCCTTGTGAAATACTCACCTTAGAACGAAACTCCCACAGGGCTGCCCGGTCCCTGCAGAGGGAGCGGACATCTTCGCTGTGTGGATTCTTCCGGGTCCGTGGCTCTGCCGTGCGCGCGGGAGCCTGTCTTTCCAGTGGACTTTCCGGCAGGGCCTGGCGCTATGCACCGGGCCTTTGCCTAGACATCACTGCGCATGCGCCATGACGTCAGCATTGCAAGTGGAATATCTCCTAAACTGTACAGGTAGGAGATATTCATTTTAACGTCACTTTTGGGGGTAGACAACCACTTTAATGACCATTTTACACAGTTGCATGGATTTTTAATATCTAGTGGGGTCCCTTGATTGCATAGGCTATTTTCTGGAAAAGGTAACCTTAGCTTTTAAGCATGGGATTTTATTAGTCATTACGAAAAATCATGCATGAACACACGGTTCACAGTACATGTTTTTTTCTTCAAAATAAAGATACATTATAATTAATGTAATGTTAGGTGCTGGGTCGCATGTGACTTCAACCCATCAGAGTCAGACATCAGAAAAGTTGGAATTCTTAATCTGTATACTTATGGGTCAGTAACTTGGAAAACAAACTGAATACATACTGTAGCTTTAACATAGATGCCGGCGAACTAGCATTTTCAGGAGGGGTCAGTAATATTTACCTGCCGACGATTCTCCCTGGCAGCATAGAATTCCCACCTGAGGCTTTCTGTTAGTGAGTACATACAGTAATAACGTAACAGATAGGTTCATGTAGAGAATGGTCCAATTGAATTAAAGGGGGCGAAGTCTACCAAAATATGGAGATCAAATATCAGATCTGATGAGGAATTACTGTACATTGTGCCAGATAATTAGCATGTGTAATCTGTACTGTAGCTGATAACTGCTGCAGTACTTCTTCCTTTGTTTCTGCTGTATTGGACAGGGTTAAACTGAATATTCATTAATGTAGAAGTAGAGCAGCCATCTTTATGGAGACCACTTTGCAATGCATGTCTATGAAGAGTCTCTATTGCAGGGGACAGCTGCCTTTGGGGTTGGATCGATCTTGTAGAACTGTGATTGGCTGATGCAACAAAGCAAGAAGAAGTGTGTCTGCAGGCTGCTGGGAGGAAAAGGGAGGACAGTCTTAAAGCTAGCAGACAATGAGAAAAAAAAGAGAAAGAGGGCTGCTGGCTGAACAGAATCCTGCCATAGCTGACCACAGTGGGAGAGACCTCAAAGAAGACTCTCATCCCACAGGATCTTGCCTGAGAGACAAGGACCTGGGATAGGGTTTCTCAATTCCAGTCCTCAAGGCGCACCAACAGGTCATGTTTTCAGGATTTCCCTCAGATGAAACGGCTATGGTATTTACTAAGGCAGTGAAACTGATGAAATTACCTGTGCAAAATAATGGAGAGCCTGAAAACATGACTTGTTGATGCACCTTGAGTAGTGAAATTGAGAAACACTTCTGGGAGGATGTTAGGTGTGATTTGGATGCCTGGTGTGATCAGAATGTACTAGAAAGCATCTCCAATGCTTGCAAAGTAGAAAAAAGAGGGACTTTCTCAGCAGGATTGAAAGAGAGAAATCACAGCAACTTCTATCCCTGCCTGAGGACTTGAACATACAGAGAAACACACCGTATGTAGAACCATATTGCCACATCCCAATAAGATAGAAAGATAGAAAAACTCCCTCTAGAGGTGGGACTTTTTAGGCACAGAATATATTCAACAGTATTATATTAATACAAAAAGTTTTTACTGTTACAAAATGAGATGAAATCAGTAGGCACATTAAAATGTTTCACAGAGGTGGAAATGACAACAAGTGAAAATACAGCATGATCAAAAAACACCTAATGCATTTCGGATTTGGTTCCATCTTCAGAGATGTAACATAGATGAAAAAACTGTATCACTTGAATAATAACCTGAAATATCAGAATTGCTATCAGATTGGGGCTGGCGGGCGGGAGCGGTAAATCCCCACTAGTTTCAGCGGGGATTTACCGCTGTTATAGCGGCGCTACGGCGTCGCTATGCAGGCAGGTGCACGGCGCTTTTAACCCCCCACAAGGGGTTAAAACGGGGTTAAAGGTGCCGGAGCACTGCGCTACCGAGGCGGTGTGCAGCCGCTTCGGAAGCACTGCCCATTGTTTTCAATGGGCAGGGGCGGTGGAGGAGCGGTGAATCACCGCTCACCGCACCGCCCCAAAGATACTGCTTGCAGGACATTTTGTAACGTCCTGCAAACGCACCACCCCAGTGTGAAAGCACTCCAGCTTTCACATTGGGGTGGGTGGGGAGGTATTTTTGAGGCGCTTTACAGACGCTATTTTTAGCTAAATAGCGCCTGTAAAACGCCTCAGTGTGAAAGGGGTCTAAGTCAGAAAAAAGAAAACATTGGTGAATTAATATTGTGTACATAGAGTAACGTTATTGTCTTATTGATTGTTTGTATAGGTTTACGCTTTCTAATCCTGTCTTCTTTTGGGTTATGCTTGGCCTAATAAGTTCTTTGAAATACCTCAAGGTGTGTCCGTAAGTGCTCAGTGAGCGAAATGTGTCATCTTTAGGTGTGTAGAAAAATCATAAAACAATTCAGAGGCTCCTCTCGAGGTAGCGTTACACATATATACGTGTGCTACATATGTATGTATATTTGCTCATTCAATAGACATGCACCAACATATGGATCTGTTCTTGTTTTCATGTTAAATGCTGATTCCTGTAAAACTTGCTGAATAGCTTTACCCCAGTTCCCTGAACGGATAAATCCAATAAATTACTAATTATGAATGTCACTGCAGATTTACTGCACAGTCACCTGATACGCTCATTTGTATTCTCAATTGCCAGCCAGCTTTAGGGTCTGTGACAACAGGCTTTGGGCTTGTGCCGATGCCACATTTAGTTGTGCTAGCCTAGTGCTGTATGGATCTGTAAAATTCCTGCCACATCCCTCTATTTAGATACAAAGCAAAAGAGTAACCCCATTGGGACTTTAGAGGCAGATTCTGAGACAGTAGAAATGTGAAGTAAGGTAAAAATCAGCAAACTTTTATTCACAGATAGTAAAAGCCTGATTCAAAAAATTACAATCACGTTGAGTAGGTTTAAAATCAAATTAACAACATTGCATTATATTGATAATCATCCCTGAGGCTCTTAAACCTGGCACACCCGGCCGGTCCTATAGAGTATATGAATCGAATCAAAAGATTCTCAAATGCTTCCTTCCCGTTGAGTCATTCAAAATGGAGTCAATATAGACCATTATAAGATTAGTGTAAAGGGGAGATTGGCTACTAGTACATATTCTACTATCTGGCCACTAGATGGCACTGCTGTGCGCAGTTACCTTCCAACACACACAGGCTCCCGGCACTTCCTGAGCTGTGGGGGCCTGTCAGATATGGCTGCTGTCTGTGCGCTGACGCATGAGCCTGCGCACTCTCTCCCATCTGCCATCCATTGATTACATGGCCTCTTGTGTGTGTGGGCGGCTCCCCAACGTCTGACGTTAGTGTGCACTGTGTGCGCGGTCACACCGGATGCAGGTGTTCTATCAGATTACCGCTACCCTTCAGAGTGTGCAAAGGAAGTGACGTTCCGACCAAAAAATACTTACTGCTCATGCGCGATGCGTTCCACACACTTTTTAATCTGACAGGTAGCAGTATTCTGATAGAACACCCATGCGGGCATCTTAGTACACCCAGCTACGTCTTGAATTTCAGAGTACTTTTGGCAATAAAGTTAGCGTATAGAAATATATATACTATATTGACATATGTTATGCTGTTTTGATGTTTCATTTTGAAAGAAGCTGGGCGCCAGCAATAGGAAAGTGGCGGATGCCATGTTGTTACACCCCGCACTGCTCAGTGCTAAACCTTTAGCCTTTCAAAATTAAACATCCAAACACCATCACAAATATCAATATACTATATTTATTTATATACGCTCACTTTAATGCTAAAATTACTCTGAAATTCAAGATGTAGCTGGGTGTAGTAAGATGCCCGCATGGGTGTTCTATCAGAATACCGCACTTGTCAGATCATAAAGTGTGGAACGCATTGCAAGTATTTTTTGGTCAGACCATCACTTCCGTTGTACAATCTGATGGGTAGCAGTAATCTGATAGAACACTGGGCAGGCTGGGTGACTGCCTGGGACATACAGCCCTCCGTCCCACCCCCGAACCCACATATTAGTACAGACTGTCTGTCCCACCTTTCCTCTCCCCCGCCCCTTGTGCCAGGGGAAGGGAGGAGGAGTGTGCAATTTGCCTCACATATAAGGGGGATTCGCCAGTGAGACATGGCGGCTTCTATCCCCAGACACAATCGACGGCAAGTTGTTCATTATCACTACTGAATGTAAGTACACACCACTCTACTTCTTCTCCCTACTGAATGTGACTCCTTTTTGAGTCTCTAGTACTCTCCTCTTTTATACCCTCTTACAATGTCATTCCTTGTTTGGTCTCCATCAGCCATCCATGAATATATGTATGGTTCTGGCTGACACATACAGTGAATTTATAAATATATATATATATATATATATATATATATATATTGTGGGAGATTAGCTCGTTGGGATCAACTTTCCTGAGGAAAATAGTCAGCATGCAGGCAACTTTCTTTAAAATCTGGGGGCTTGCCAGGTTTATTGGTAAAAGGTTTGCAGGTTAAAAGCAAACAAAACAGAAAAATAAGTCCTTGCAGTCTGGCGCTAATTTAAACAGCATAGTTTCCTCACTATACGCTGTGGGGCTGGCCTCCGACACCCACAAAACATAAGCCAAAATACAAATCTTATCTTTTAAAGTCCAAACAGTCACAGAGCTCCCTCAGATCCCTCTCTGAGTTCCAGGTCAGAGCTAGAGTGTGTTCTCTTCCTGGTAATTTATGCCACCTGCTGGTGGACTCCAGTGGACCACAAACTGACTGGAACCAGCCCTGCCACGGTGGCTGGTAAAATCTGGACCGGACTCTGTTGAATCCAGTCCACATGAACGCATGCGAGGAAACAGGTAGCATCTGTCTACCACTTCGCCTCACATACCGTCACAATAAATAAAAATATAAATAAATATATATATATATATATATATATACACTGTATATATATTTTTGCCACTACTTCTGTTACTCTTTATATACTCATTTTATTTGTAGACATGTGGTCGGATTGTTTGGTCTCCCCTCCCACTTTGGCGGTCTTTGCAGGCACCGCTGCTATGGCAGTCTAGGCAACGATTCCCCCTCCCTTCCTTTCTCATCCCACCATTCCATCCCTTCTCCACTTCCCCTTTCCCACTGGTCGATACGAGATGGTGGGGCACGTCCAGGGGATACCTGCTATACTGTTAAATACAATTGCACATTGTGAGTATGATATATATACTGTGATGTATTTTCTTGCACCTGTAATACACACCTGTTGTATAACATTGAAGATTATGTGTACTTATGCTTGTACTATTGTACTTTTAGACTATTGCACCCCCTTCTTGTTCTCCCCTGAAGAAGGAATTTCTCTATATTTCGAAATTTGTTGGGGCTTCTCCTGTGACAATATCCACGGCTTGGTTATATAGTCTACAGGACCAGCAGGGTGTTCCAGGTTTAAGAGCCTTAGGGCTGATTATCAATACAATGCAATGTTGTTAATTTGATTTTAAACCTACTCAGCGTGATTGTTATATTTTTGATCACACTTTCACTATTTATGAACAAACGTTTGCTGATTTTACCTTACTTCACATTTATACTGTCTCAGAATCTGCCTCTAAAGTCCCAATGGGATTACTCTTTTGCTTTGCTTCTAAAATCATTTGGAATTAATTTACAGATATATTTAACCTGTATGTGACTTTCTTCTGACCTGTATTTGACCTGCTTCAAGCAGGTTTTGCATTCCTAAAGACTTGTATAGAAATGCAAGATCTGTCTGGCATGAGCAAAAGGATGTCAACACAGGCCCTTCATCATACTGGTGTATATTGCTGGAAAAAGTCTGCAAATGCATATAAATCCAGCAAATCCAGGTGAGCAAATCTGCCTATAATCCCCCAACCTAAAGCAAATCTCTCACCCCATTCAGTAAACCACCAGCACTAATGAAATAAGTATAAAAAAAACAATTAACAGTTACATGCTTCTTATAGTCTTGTATTTGCCCAGTCCCACTGATCTACATTGCTGTGAAACCTGCACCGCCATTAACAAAATGTGTAGCGCCCCCTGGTAAGTGGGAGCTAGTATGGATAGATTTTTGGTAGGTGAGGAAAATTTAGTCAAGCCTGACTGATGTGCAGGCCTGATTGTTTTTGTTTCTGGACTGGGAGTGGCTCAGGGAGGATTGAGTGATTTACAGATGAGGTCACCAGGACTTCCCACTTCTTTCTAGAAACTGGAGGAAGATTTCTGGACAGAGAGCTGGGAGGGAGGTGTAGTCATCTGGAATATTCTAAGGAGACCTGACCAATCCCCAATCTGGATTGGCAGGGGACATGCCTCCTTAAATATTCAAGGGTCAGGCCAATCGGGGAAGAGTTTGGGTGGAAGAGCTGGAGCTGAGATGTAGCTGAGTTTGCTGAGACCTCACATGGGAGGGAGCCCCCAGTCTGGGGGGGGGGGGCGTGTGACCTTGAGGCCTGGGCTTGGGTGCAGCCAGGAGAAGAGGAGAGAGATCCTGGAGCAGCGCAAGGGAGCAGTATAGAGAAGCAAGTAATGTGCTGATGTGGAGGGAGGGTCGAGAGACAGGTCTTTAGAAGGAGGTCAAAGA
>BLSH010507318.1:40896-56406 GCA_018402905.1 Glandirana rugosa | reverse complement strand
TACACCAATCTACTGCAATGAATTTATAGACATTTATTAGTTGTAATACAACTTATTAAAATAACAAAGGTTGCAAGGTTGTCTTGACCTGACGTTTGACAGACTTGAGAAAGAAGACCTAAACCACACTTACCAACTGTCCTAAATTTGACAGGACAGTCCCTCTTTTTTTTCAGTTGTCCCGACGGCTGTGTCCTAGAATAACAGCGTGAGGCTTATTGAGTCTGTCTGTCACTACCTCTGTCCCTCAGTTTTGCCCTATTGGATTGTGCCCATAGCTCATGCATATGCAAACCCCATAGTGTGTACCCGAGCAGACACCTGGCACTGGGGATCCTCTGTGGGGGGAGGCAAAGAAGATCTAGCATTTTAGGATGGGGGCGGGGAGACTGCCCTCCTGATACCAGTATTGAACCCTTCTGTTTCCCCCCCTGTACTGTGCCCTTTGTGTTGATTAGTCTTTGATTTATGGCATGTTTTATTATTGTTTAAAATCGATTTTATTAAAAGTACTAATAAATATATGTTTATTTCAATAAAGGATGTATACTTTTGAGATAATTCTTGAGAGTAGGTGCGTAATTTGGGGCAGGCTGGTAAGGGCCCCAAAGTATTACTCTGCCCAGGGGCCCATGATGCTATTAAGACGGCCCTGACTTGTACCTTATATTCCTTACCCCTGCAGTGTATAAGCTATGTTGTATGATATGCCCCTGACCCCCGCACTGCATGTTGTACACTGTATATGCTATGTTGTACATTATCATTAGGGTGTGCACCCCAAAGCTCTGGTCTGAAGAAGGAGCCACGCATGCTCCGAAACATGTAATCGCCCTCACTGATGCGTAAAGCCTTGTGCATTCCTGCGGGTACAGCAACCTAGGAAGCCATCTCTGCACCCTCATACACCAGCTCGCCATTGGACAGCGGATGACAGCTGCGGGCTGGCTTCATCCACTCCCCACGGGCAGGAGGATTCAACAGAGACCTGATCTTGCTACAGTATACGCCTATACTACCACCAATCCTGTAAGTGTTAACCCTCTGTGCGCTGCTATTGACCATCTACTGCTGCACTTAGAAGTTTATTTTGTTTCTGCTTTTGTACTGTCCAGAATTGACAGCTCCACTTCTAGATGGAAGGACATGGATCCACACTATAGTCCCACTAATGCCTTTATGATCTACCACACTGTAAGTGTTTTTAACCATGTGTGCACCTAATAAATTTTACATATTACACTTAGAGGCGCCTTTCTTTCTACTTCTCCTGAATAGTTAGCACAGCGGCTCCTCCTGAGTAGTCCTTTTTTTTTTTCGTTCAGCCCATGGGGTTGAACGAAAAAATAAAAATGAATGGTGTGTACTTTACTGGCTGTGGTCACAATCCTGCCTCCCCATCATAGCATACTAGGTTAATGTCTCCAGCATGGTATGTGATTATGGCAAGGCTTTGGGTGAAGGAAGGGAGATTAGAATCAGGTGAGAGAGACTACAAACCCCTCCCACACTCCTCAGGGATGAACTCTTTTACTTTCCTGAATTTGGGCTGTATTATGGAATACCGTTCCTTGCTGTTTATGATACAATTTTTTTTAAATGGTTAGGAATTACTGGGACTTCTGAGGTGCTACACAGATGTATTCCATATACACACTATATCATTAAAAAAATAATCATTTAATAAGATATGTGTATGTGAAGTACATCTTTGTAGCCTCTCAGAAGTCCCAGCAATTCTTAACCTATTCAAGAATGTTACTTTCTCTTTCAGTACCTTGCCTGCAAAGTGCAGGGCAGGTTTACAGCATGGCATTGTATGGTGTAAAAGGCAGAGAAGGTCAGTAAGTACTCACAGTGGCAGCCTTCTATCCTCTGAAATCTTCATTCTGCCTGGGGAGAGCTGTGCTGTGTGCATGGGCGTTTTTTCAGGTGGGGGCATCATTTTAAGGTCATCCATGCTCTGCTCCTTTTCGACAATGTCATTATCACATTATCACGGTCAGAGACTGCAGACATAGTACAGGAGATGGACAGAGACTGCAGACATGGTGCAGGAGATGGTCAGAGACTGCAGACATAGTACAGGAGATGGTCAGAGACTGGGGAAATAGTACAGGAGATGGTCAGAGACTGCAGACATAGTACAAGAGATGGTCAGAGACTGCAGACATAGTACAGGAGATGGTCACAGACTGGGGACATAGTACAGGAGATGGTAAGAGACTGCAGACATAGTACAGGAGATGGTCAGAGACTGCAGACATAGTACAGGAGATGGTCAGAGACTGGGGACATGGTACAGGAGACGGTCAGAGACTACAGACATAGTACAGGAGATGGTCAGAGACTGTGGACATGGCACAAGAGACGATCAGAGACTGCATACATGGCTCAAGAGGATAAGGACCTAGTGGAACCCCCAATCCCATCCCTAACATCCATTCTCAATTGCCCCCCCTTGCCCCTACCTGCGGACGCCCATGGCTGTATGCTGGACAGGAGGAAAGTGATCAGGGATGCACTGTGATTAACCAGTTGCTTACTGGGCACTTAAATCCCCCTCCTGCCCAGACCAATTTTCGGCTTTCAGCGCTGTAACATTTTGAATGACAATTGCACGGTCGTGCGACGTTGTACCCAAATAAAATTGATGTCCTTTTTTCCCCACAAATCTCTTTTGGTGGTATTTTATCACCTCTGCGGTTTTTATTTTTTGCGCTATAAACAAACAAAGAGCGACGATTTTGAAAAAAGAACAATATTTTTTACTTTTTGCTCTAATAAATATCCAAAAATATAATATAAAAAAAAAAATATTCATTGGGTTTGGCTGATTTATATTCTTCTACATATATTTGGTTTTATTAATTGGTTTGCGCAAAAGTTATCGCATCTACAAACTATAGGAATTGATTTATGGCGTTTTTATTATTATTATTTTTTTTCTAGTAATGGCAGCGATCTGCGATTTTTATCGGGACTTTGATATTGGGGCGGACATGTCAGACATTTTTGACACTTTTTTGGGACCAATGACATTTATACAGCGATCAGAAATTTAAATGTCCACTGATTACTGTATAAATGTCATTGGCAGTGAAGGGGTCAACAGTGTTCCCTGGGTGTGTTCTAACTGTGGGGGGGGGGGGGTGGGCTGGCAGGGACATAACAGATCTAACTGATCCCAGTGACAGGGATCAGTAGATCTGCTATGTCCCCCTCTCACAGAACGGAGAACCGCCGTGTTTACATTGGCGGTTCCCCATTCTGCAGCTCCGCAGGCGATCGCGGGTCAGGAGCGGACATCGAGTCCGCCCGACCTGCGGGCACGCCCACGCAGCGTGCGGCGGCCGCGCTCCACCTGTGAGTGCGCGCCGGGAGCGTGCAAAGAGGCGGACGTCAATAGACGTCCACCCGGAAATTGTGATCCCCGCTGTAGCCATCTTTCATCTATAGCGCAGATCTCAAAAGGTTAAGGATGGGCTTGGGCGTGTTCGCAAGTGCACGTGACCGAGCCCGCCGGGAAGTGAACCCTGCACTGCGCTAATAAGAGGCAATGAGACATTGCCGCTAGGGTTGCCACATCATTCCATTAATCCAGGACACATATTAATTACACAGGTTCTGTGGCTGATTAAGGTGGTAATTAAACTCACTTGGTGCCTTATCTGCATTAAATTAGCCTCAGAACCTGTGTAATTCATATGTGTCCTGGATTAAAGGGATGATGTGGCAAACCTAGCAGCCGCGCATCAGGGAAATGTCTCACTGCCTGTGATTGGTGCAGTGCAGGGTTCACTTCCCGGTGGGCTTGGGCACGTGCACTTGCGAACACGCCTGAACCCATCCTTAACTGTGATCTCTTCCTGCTCCGCCCACATATACTGGAGCTGTGAATTTAAAGCTCTGACTGAGCCAGTTAAAGTACATCTGCACCTACAATGACTTTCTGGATGTACAGCAAAAAAAAAAAAGAAAAGGTGTCCTTGGAACTTTTAATAAAATGTTGACAACTATGGCTGAAACACTTTGCCTAGTTACCACTGCAATCCTGAAACTTCTGATGTTTCTCTGAGCAGCGGGATCACTGCTCTGTTACCTTCTTGAAGCAGGACTTTTGTTGATTGTTCCACTGCAGCAATTGGACTTTTCTGACATCTAGCCCTGCCACTGGCTACGGTGTAAGGGCTACTTAGGCCAGGGGTAGGCAACCTCTGCATGCCAGCTGTTGTGAAACTACAAGTCCCATGAGGCATTGCAAGACTCCCAGAAGCAGAGGCATGATTGGATTTGTAGTTTCACCTCAGCTGGCATGCCGAGGTTGCCTATCCCTGTTTTAGACTGTGTTGTGAGCCATTTACAAGACTTTCTTTTGCAAGGCTTCCTAAGTGCAATACGTTTTCATTAACAATAATACATGTATGTAATTGTATTGCAATAGATTACTGTGCCTTTCCTTTTCTGTTTTCTTTGCAGTATGCTGATCATCCATGTTGATGTAAGAAGAGCTGTAAGACCTATGCTTTGAATTTATTCTGCTCTTTACCAATTTATTTGCTACAGATTCTATGCGGTGTGGATCAGAATAATTCTTGTGAATTCTACATGTAGCACTCCTCCTCCATTTGCGTTGCGGAATGACCCCTTAAGTGAGATAGGCTAACATCTCAGGGGCTAGTTCTTTGTGTATGGTGGAGTGATAAATTAGCCACTTTAGTATTTTTACTTTTAATTGTTGAACTCAATTCTAGAAGAAAGGGTCTAGGGATGCAGGACACCCAAAATTAACAGAAAAACAGAACACGTTTTCTGAAGTAGCAGTAGGCCCTTTATAAGCAGCCTCTTGGTGGTTGTCGGATTTGTGAGAGCAGCCAGACAGATATATGACTTTGTATGAGCATGCACAGTGTTTCTTGCATAGGTGTGTGCAGCCTATTGCATTAGGGGGTGCATCCCAAAGCTCAAACACATATGCGTGTGTGTGCATGTGTACATATACTGATGGTGTTAGTAGAGCAGTGGACGGTGTCAATACAGCAGAGATTGGTGTCAGTTGTTTTTTTTTTTTTCCAATTATTTTTTTTTCAAATGTTTTTAGGATCCCTATTAGGGAGTTTTGGTGAAATATCAGGAGTCTCAAATAATGTTTCTACATTGTCTGAATGAGTTGGCAGATTCTAACGGCCTCTAGTAGTGGTCATACTGTATATACATAAAGTTTGATATTGACATTTTGGGACTTTTGTATGGTGCTCCCTTTAATCTACGTTGGGTACACATGTATTGTCTCCAGAGTCTGTTGTTTATTCCTATGGACCAGTAGATGGTTATCAGAATTGGGAGTCCACAAAGACATTTTATAACACATTATGCTTGTATGAAAGATGTAGTGTAATTATTGTACTTACAGTTATATATTAGCCTTTCAGCTATACTGTTAGCCTTGTTGTCAGGCTGTTCTTAAATGTGTATGTATTTTCTGTTTATGTATTATTATGAAAACTTTAATAAAAATAATTAAAAAAAATATATATATATCAGTGGACTAAACAAAGGGAAACTGCACCACACTGGGTGATTAGGGCGTGCACAGGCACACCTGGCACACCCTGTGCGCACACCTATTGTTTCTTGAGTTGTAGTGAGTTGTCACTTGACCCTCAAACAGCCAAGATACCTTGACTGAAGGGCGATCAATTCTTCTTACAATATCTAGAAGTAGCTTTGTGATGATATCACGCGTGAGGCACGCAGGAAGCGAGACTGACTCCATATTGGAAGGGGAGCTACTTTACTGGCTGTTAAGTTTTTTGTTTCTCTCCTTCTAACATGGCAGTTTAAACAACATTCCTCATTTACATCCCCCCTCCTTTTCTGGCCAGATCAACTTCAAAGGGGCATCTGGACAAGCCAGAAAAGATATCTGTCTGTGGTTGTCTTTACTTGAAGGTGATTGTTTATCTTAAACAAACATACAACAAACTGATGTGCGACACCGTAAATCACCCCCAGGAATCCTGACCCTTTCAGGAACTTTGGAACAACATGAGAAGGTAGAAAAACTTACATACAGTCATAACTTCCGTTATCCGTTTGCCATAGTGATAACACATACATATTTGAATGTAGAATTTCGGCCTGGATAATTCAAGTATAAACATTCACCCCTTGTTACCCAAGGAGGGATAGAACTAGTCTATTACCTTCCCAGGGTCCTAGAAGGTCT
Source organism: Glandirana rugosa (assembly GCA_018402905.1). NCBI lineage: Eukaryota > Metazoa > Chordata > Amphibia > Anura > Ranidae > Glandirana > Glandirana rugosa. Next base: position 50,177 of record BLSH010507318.1, on the reverse strand, counting down.
CAGAACTCTCATGTTTGGAGTCATTTGAAAGCTTTAGGCAAGCCGAAATTACATTTCTTACTGGAACATGTGCCAGGCAGTCCAATCACAAGTTATGGTTTTCATAATCCATGCATGATTATGCTGCATGTCTCGTAAGGGCCCGCCCTGGACATTGTCTAAGAACACGCCCTCTTATACGAATGGCCAGAAGGGTATGGCTCCACCCCTGGTGATTTAGAGAAAAAGGACTGTCAAGATCAATGGGCAGTTCTCATCTTACCATCAATGAACAACATCAAAGAACCAGGAAATCACCTTTGAAACGCTGATTAGGCACGGACATTTTAAGTGCATTTATTTTTTTCCATTCTGTTCCTTTGCTGTAAATTTGTCTCAATCTTGCAACCTTCTTTTATTTTTCTGTAAATATTTTACTGCATCTAAAACTTGACCTTTTCATTATTAAACCTTATTTTGAAAAGTGTTAATTTTGTCCCTAAAGGTCTTAATGCAACTATCTGTATCTTAATCAAGGTACGCTGCTCTTCTGAACAATGTCTTGAACGACTTTTACTCAGAATTTCAGAGAGAACTGCACTGTAACCAGCATGTACAACATTTGCTGCCTTCCTTCCTTAAATAAGGGCAATAATTGCCACCTGTTTTTCAAAGAATGAATGAGTTCACTAATTGAACTCCACACTGCTATTATTTTGAATATGCCCCTTTCAATTAGTGATTCAATTACACAGAATCAGCAGCATGCATGTCATGACTGTTGGGTCCGTTGGATTTCTATTACTCTACTACACCTGCTATTAAATTATTTACCATCTAGAAATATAATTTCTACCAAAAACAGTGATTGACAGGTTAGTGATGTCTGACTGCTATTATTTTGAGCACAACTGTAGATGACTGTCCCCTGGGTCAAGGCAAGAACCTTAAATCCTTCAATCCCAGATTCAGCTGTTCTAGCTGTCGTTGGTCTCAGATCAGTCTGTAGCAATGAGGTAAGTGCACACAGTTCAGGTTAATCTGCAGCAACAAGGCTGGTGCACACAGATCAAACAGAGGCTAAGATGACAGCTTCCCTGGCTGTAACATATAGGAGGGTTTAAATCTGCTTTAATTACCTAACCATAGCCATACTGCTGCTTAAAAAAGCCACAGCATTATGCTTTACAAATGTTGATAGTAATTTGCTTGTTTCAGAACAAAGTAAGCAAAGCTCCTTCATTTTTATGAATAGAAACTTTAATAGCTGTACTTTAGCTATCAGTCATGATTGGATCTACACAGACACAGCATGTCTTTTCTTGACTCCCAGTGAATTTAGTGCAAGTATTCTTCTCCGCATTGGAATTTAACATACAAAATGATGCAGAATAAATTTATATTGCCATTAGAAATTACCAAAGTTTTTGTTTAGACATTTTTTTAAAGCTTTGCATATTTGGTGGGCTGTCAGTATAAATTTTGGAGAGTTATGAATAGGTAGCAAAGCTGGCCAGCCATAAGCCAATCCTGCCAACAGCAGAATGAACATCCTCATTTGTTTGGTCAGATCCAAGATTTGGTGTTAGAACTGATTGGCTGGATAACACAAGGCCCTGTGAATACTGGTGGCAAGTGGCCAAACACATGGGCTAAGTGCCTAGATTCTCAGCCATGCAAAAAAATAATAAATAGACTTTTAAATGAAACCATTCTGACACTTGCAACTTAATGTGCAGCATATGAAAAGATGTTGGCACACATTAAATGAAAACCTTACTGCTACAGGTGCAAAAGCTAGGGGGTTAATAACTTCTTCCAACAATCATATACTTTTAATTATTTGTAACACCATATGTTGGATAGTCTGCGAAAGTGGAGCAAAAAAAAAAAAAAAAAAAGAGTTGTAGCCTACAATCAGTTTCCAGCTGTGATTTCTTAAATGCTCTTCTGTTGCTATGGGCAACAGCGACTTTTTGCTCTCTTCTAGTTTATAAAATATCCCTGGTTTTAATGTTATTTTTTTCTGTGAATGAGAGAAAAATTACCATGTCTTTTACACAAGCATTATAGAATGGTTACTTTCATATGATCCCCAAAAAAAATGAAATGATCTTTTGAAATCTGTCCCCAACTATGGACCAAGTGTCCAAGTTTATCTAATATGAATAACAAGGATCCAAGTACAACCCTCACATTTTTGTAAATGTGGTATTATATCTTTTTATATGAAAACACTGAAGAAATGTCACTTTGCTACAATGTAAAGTAGTGAGTGTACAGCTTGTATAACAATGTAAATTTGATGTCCCCTCAAAATAACTCAAAACACAGCCATTAATGTCTAAACCACTGGCAAAAAAGTGAGTACACCCCTAAGTGAAAATGTCCAAATTTAGCCATTTTCCCTCCCCAGTGTCAAGTGACTCATTAGTGTTACAAGGTCTCAGGTGTGCATGGGGAGCAGGTGTGTTAAATTTGGTGTTATCACTCTCACTATCTCATACTGGTCACTGAAAGTTTAACATGGCACTTCATGGCAAAGAACTCTCTGAGGATCTGAAAAAAAGAATTGTTGCTCTACATAAAGATGGCCTAGGCTATAAGAAGATTGCCAAGACCCTGAAACTGAGCTGCAGCACAGTGCCCAAGACCATACAGCGGTTTTACAGGACAGGTTCCACTCAGAACAGGCCTCGCTATGGTTGACCAAAGATGTTGAGTGCATGTGCTCAGTGTCATATCCAGAGGTTGCCTTTGGGAAATAGACATATGAGTGCTGCCAACATTGCCGCAGAGGTGGAAGGGGTGGGGGGGGGTCAGCCTGTCAGTGCTCAGACCATAGGCCGCACACTGCATCAAATTGGTCGGCATGGCTGTCATCCCAGAAGGAAGCCTCTTGTAAAGATGATACACAAGAAAACCCGCAAACAGTTTGCTGAAGACAAGCAGACTAAGAACATGGATTACTAGAACCATGTTCTGTGGTCTGATGAAACCAAGATAAACTTATTTGCTTCAGATGGTGTCAAGCGTGTGTGGCAGTAACCAGGTGAGGAGTACAAAGACAAGTGTCTTGCCTACAGTCAAGCATGGTGGTGGGAGTGTCATGGTCTGGGGCTGTATGAGTGCTGCCGGCACTGGGGAGCTACAGTTCATTGAGGGAACCATGAATGCCAACATGTACTGTGACATACTGAAGCAGAGCTTGATCCCCTCCTTTTGGAGACTGGGCCGCAGGGCAGTATTCCAATATGATAATGACCCCAAACACACTTCCAAGACGACCACTGCCTTGCTAAAGAAGCTGAGGGTAAAGGTGATGGACTGGCCAAGCATGTCTCCAGACCTAAACCCTATTGAGCATCTGTGGGGCATCCTCAAACGGAAGGTGGAGGAGCACAAGGTCTCTAACCTCCACCAGCTCCGTGATGTCATCATGGAGGAGTGGAAGAGGACTCCATTGGCAACTTGTAAAGCTCTGGTGAACTCCATGCCCAAGAAGGTTAAGGCAGTGCTGGAAAATAATGGTGGCCACACAAAATTTGACACTTTGGGCTAATTTGGACATTTTCACTTAGGCAATTAGCAAATTTACACTGTTATACAAGCTGTACACTCACTACTTTACATTGTAGCAGTGTTATTTTTTCAGTGTTGTCACATTAAAAGATAGAATAAAATATTTACAAAAATGTGAGGGGTGTACTCTCTTTTGTGAAATACTGTAAATGCATTAGAGAAAAGCCACATTCTTTTTCTTATAATGAAATAGACTAATAATGCCGTTGTTCTTGCTTTTTATGGAGATTGTTTAGCCTATTTCTGCTAAGAAAATCAATATAACCAGTCACACTTATTATTGTGAATAATGACTTGCAGTTACTTTGTCCAAGGGAGCAAAGACATCTAGATTACCATGTGATGCAATATGTTGAGCAGAAGGAATGCTTATGAAGGACATGTCCCATCTTCGGTTCAGCAGATGGTCAGTAAATGGAGTTCTAATCTGAAGGAACAGTGGACATTAGCTACTTGTGTCTCTGTGGAATTCACGGCATAGAAGCCATTTTAGAAAGAATCTAATGAAACACAAGATTCACTGCAATAATGTATACTTGCTGTGAACAGGTACCAGGTTCAACACTTTTCAAAAATGTAAAACATTTCCTAGAAGCGTTTCCAGTAAAGGAATGACTTTATTCAATATTCTACAAGAGCATTGCTGGTTGGTTTGGAGAGTTTAGTAACCTGTAACAACCAGATTTCACAATTCTTGCATATAGACCAATTAGGCAATGATTCATAATTGAGTACTATGAGTCACTGCATTTTCACTGTCTTGCTGACTAAGTCCATTTAGCTATATGATCCAACTAGCAAAAACAGATGTTGAAGTCTGCCAGCCTCATGCTATCAATGAAAAGTATATATTTACTAGCAGAAGCTATTTCTCCACAGCTGCCAATCAGATTTTTATTTTCTGGGCATGTCATAATATGATGGGCAGCTGTGTGGAAGCAACTTCAGGTCATTGAGGGATTTTTATTAAACAGCTTATTCACTATCAAAAAGCCTGTTGGATCTTTTGCTGTATATTATAAATGGATTTTATGGCCAGATTCCTCCACTTTTTGCTGGATTGAGTATCAATCACTACTGTTTACCTAACATCCGGATTTCTCATTCTTAAATGGGAAACATAAGTCTCAGTAGCAAATGCTTTATGAATAACAATTTTCATTTAATCCAAGAACACCAATCTGTGTTTAACGATCATTGTTTTCAGATGATAAATAATTCATTTTGTCAGTGATTCACCACTAATGAGCAATACCTACCATAAAGCTACTGCATTTGCTGCAACTATGAATGTCTTTAAATAAGGAAGAATGAGAAATTATACATTTTGGAACATAGTGGGTTCATGTTCAGTGCTAATGCACTTCAGGGGTATTATGTCTGAATTTTATCTCCTATTTGCTATATCTATTGGTAAATATTGTCCATTGCCCATTGACTGTGGTTTAAGGATCAAGGGGGTCTTCAGCAGACTTTGAAATCACCATTGCTTTTACTAAAACCAGTTTTAAATTACCTCTGTAGTATTTAGTACCATTGGGTTACCATTGCTCTGTGAAATAGCCAGGTTTCTAGCAAGATAGAAATGCACCAGCTAAGAAAGTCAGTCCCTAAGTACATGAGTTCTTGGAATCTAGTTTGATACAAAGAGGTTGCCTAATATATACCTCTGGTAATGAGCTTTATTTCACATACTTTCTAGCTCTTTAAATGCATTAAACTTTAGATAAACTGTATACCTTTTGTGCAGTCATTTCTTACACATTAGATCAAGTACACTTTAGTACTGCAGCAGTGATATTGCACTTGAAAATGTTTCATTCACATAATTTATGCAATGCAGGAACAGTTGTCAGAATATACATATTTCACAATAAAAGTTTTATTTTTTATTTTAATATGTTTATTTGCAACATATATAAATGCCCCAGCATGTGTGGATGGACAGCAACAGGACAGACTGAGGAGACATCTCATATAGCCAACATTTGATTTCTGTACATTTTTCTTTCATGGACAGGTCTCATCTGTGCTTCACGTGTATAGATTGCCTACACACATCAGAAATAGCTATGACGTGTTCAGGAGCAATAATCATGACAATGCACCCTATCAGTTCTCGATGGTAGAGTTCTCAAGAATAGTAAGTCATGACACCACATGACTGGGTTTCCATGAGACACTGGTGGCCTGTGAGCTGATAAGCTGTGCGTTCATGAATGTTGATTACACACACAAAAATCGATGCCTTTTCTGAATGTATGCATAGTTTATGTGTTACAGGCACTCATCCTAAATGACTATTTGTATAACATAACCTTTAAAATGATATATATAAGAAACATATACATATAGTTTGTTGAAGTGCAACCTTAGGTTTAGGAATAGCTTCCTAATGAAGTGCATCGTTCATGAGTGGTAGTCCATGGCAGACTCTTGTTGGTGACCTATTCAGTGACTTGTAGGTGGGCTGGTTTGTATATGGAGCTAGCATGTCTATTTCATCATACATTAGCCCAGGTCAGCCAATATTTCCAACCTGGGGAAAATAAATACTCAGCCAGGAGGCCATGAACAACTGCTAAGGTCTGAGTAAATTGGTTGGTTTCAAATTGCAGTGTAGCTGGTGAACATTTTAAGTATGCATTAGCCACAGGGGAGGACTGGGAACTTTTGGCCAGGGAGGCAAACACGTCCTACTGACATTTTCATAATTAGAACTGTGCCTTTTGGGCTAGGGGCCCATGCACACATGTCCACTTTGGTGCACTGCATTAATGCATGGAAATTAGTGGGCATTATGCTGTAGCATTGCGTTAAGGTAGCCCTTTCAAATGAAGGGGCTGCCAATGCACCAAGACAGACAAAAATGTACCTACAACTTTTTTTAATTCAGCACCCCACAACGCATGGTAGTTCATTCCTGTGCTTTGTGGCATGCTGTAACACAGGTACATTGTGGAGGAGAGTTTGGATGCCATTCAAAAGGATAATAACCACACATTGGTGTGCGCCAGACTGACTGGTCGCTACAGTGAAAGGTAACTTTTGTTTTAAGATTTCTTTTAAAGCTCTTGATTTATTGTAACATAGCATGTCACATATATGCTAATAAGGGGACATTGTGAAGAATGAAAAAGGGGGCATTCCTATTGTGCAGGTAAGAGGAAAAATAACTCTAAAAGCAAAGTTGCAGCAGTTGAACCAAATTAGGTAAATTCTCCACAAGTAATAAGTAAACAAAAAAATTCAATCAGTGCTTGCAATAATACATAAAAGTCACCATCTATCCCAAAAGCATAAGAAAACTAACTCCTATTGCAATAATATATGCAGGTGGATGTTAAAACACTGCAACGATTACAAAAGTATCTGGTAGCACTGCACAGGAATAAATGTAATAAACTCACTCACTTGCTGCTGTCCATTTTGTGATCAAGTAGTATCCAGTTTTGCAGCTGAGTAGACAATGGTTTTAGTAATCTTCTTTGCAAAGCCAAGTGGAATTCATTTAAGTTGTTGCAGGGTTGAAATCTCTGGGGGAAAGAGCACTCCAAACCTACCAGAGCCCCAGCCGCTGGTGTTCTGACGGGTGGGAGATAAAATTAGGAGATGACTATTGACAATGCAAAGCTGCTCTGAGTGATGTCACAGTGTTCCCCAGCCTCACTTCTGACTAGTTTTGATTGAACCGTCAACCATTCTCAAGGAAAGATTCCTTGAGAAAGATTGGCAGTTCAATTGAAACTAGTCAAAAGTGACGCTTGGGATCAGATCAGCAGATCTGATCAGGAAACAAACAGCTATAGTATGCTGGGTATCTGTCACAAGTCTCAGTGGGGAGAATCTTCACTTAGAGCCAACAGTCCAACATATATTATTACTAATATATGTTATACTACTAGCCCAAGATGTAAATATTCTCCTGCTCCCCAGCCTAGTCATCCCCTGGTCAGCCACAATCCCAAAGGCGGATATGTTTTAGTATACAGGTGAAATGCGCATTCAAAAAACATCCACAGTATAAAGGAAAAATAATACATCACCTTTCCAGTTTGCATAGATTATACATATTTTGCAGGAAAAACAAAAATCACACGCATATAGTGGTGAATGCAATGCATCTATAGTTGTAAGGAAAGGTAAGGAAAAAAAAAATATTTCAACACAAATACATATTTCAGCAACAATAATTAAATGCACTGACAAAACATTGATCTACTATTGATCAACATTCAAGGGCTAATTCTTAGACTTGTATAGTTTTCTCAAGAAAACCCATGCAATATTTCAGCAGTAGTCACATATAGGTTGGTTGCAATGAAATTGTTTTTTTCACACCATCCATGTTTCCACCTTTGAAATAGCTAAACCATGGGTAAAATGCATTGACAAATAACATCTAGTGTTTAAATCTTAAATCATTGAAGCATTTAGCAGCGCTCATCCAATGTAATCCACACTGCATGCTTTAAAACAGTTCAAAAGTGTTCCACCATTGTGAGTGAATATCCAAATAGAGATATCTACACAATTCCAGTCCCCGGGATTGTGCTGTGAATGACTGAGTTCATAAACACCATCACCACACCTCGTGGGTTCCACTCCCTTCAGATATTACACTCACCGGATCTCCAATATAATATGCCTTATATCATTAGATTTCTCCATCCACAATATATATTTCTCCAAGCCACACTATAGATAAGAATCTCCTCCAAGCACCATGCATCTCATGCAAGGAAAGAAACACACTCCATAGCATGATCCCATCTTAGATTTATTCATAATAACCCCCCCCCCCTTAAAAACACACTTACAAAGATAATATAAAAGTCAGCATTGATAAAATATCGAGTAATGAGTACCCTAAGGAAGCTCACACGCTAGGTGGGCGAATCGCGCTGGTGTGAAGACCCCCGCACGCCCGCAGTCTCATCTAAACCTTGAGGGTGACCATCCCTGCTACCTAATCATCCATCTGTTTTTTAGTCCTGCACTGTAAGGCGACCATTTCAACTATCAGAGCAACACCATGACAGTTTTGAGTGACACCTATTAAGCACCAGCGTACCTTGCCCGGCAGAGATATCTGTCGGAAGTTAATTTCTCAAGTGAGCCCTGACAAGCTCTTGACCCAGGCATTCAGCTGAACTGGTGACCGACGTGACCACAAGGTTACCCAGAGTGATGCCAGTACACCATTCGGCCCGGGAATCACCGCAATTGTGGAGACATCAATGTGTGGTAAGAGAAAGCATGCAGGCTGATCGTTACTTGTTACTTTATCAATGTTGACTTTTATATTATCTTTATAAGTGTGTTTTTAAAGGGGGGGGGGGGTTATTATCAATAAATCTAATTGGGGAGTGTGTTTCTTTCAGTTGTAACTATTTCATTGTTCATTGCTAGTCGGACGTACGAAAGAGAATGGTGTGTAACTACAGAGGTGTTAACGCCACTAAGGGCCCGGCTTACCACATGACCGTAGTGAGACCCATTGGAACACCAGTGCAGCCAGTGGTCAAGTCGACTTACGGACCCAGTTCTCGAACAGTCCCGAGTGAACTCTTTAATTGAAGGCTGTCTATAGAGACGGCCCGTTCCATGCGACCACGAATTATCCACAGTGAGTTTTGACAGTACCACAACGAGACTATCAACTTTACCAGCGGAATGTCACGTCCTGATTTTTTGTCTACCTACTAATCCATCGTCCC
>BLSH010507318.1:26388-40886 GCA_018402905.1 Glandirana rugosa | reverse complement strand
CAAGTGAGCCCTGACAAGCTCTTGACCCAGGCATTCAGCTGAACTGGTGACCGACGTGACCACAAGGTTACACAGAGTGATGCCAGTGCACCATTCGGCCCGGGAATCACCGCAATCGTGGAGACATCAATGTGTGGTAAGAGAGAGCATGCAGGCTGATCGTTACTCGTTACTTTATCAATGCTGACTTATATATTATCTTTGTAAGTGTGTTTTTAAAGGGGGGGGGGTTATTATCAATAAATCTAATTGGGGAGTGTGTTTCTTTCCTTGTGTGGGATGCACGGCGCTTGGAGGAGATTCCTATATATAGTGTGGCTTATCATGGATGGAGAAGTCTAATCAAATAAGGCGTATTATATTGGAGATTTAGTGAGTGTAATATCTGAAGGGAGTGGAACCCACGAGGTGTGGTGATGGTGTTTATGGACTCAGTCATTCACAGCACGATCTCGGGGACCGGAATGGTGTAGATATCTCTATTTGCATATTCACTCACAATGGTGGAACACTATTGAACTGTTTTAAAGCAGGCAGTGTGGATTACACTGGATGAGTGCTACTAAATGCTTCAATGATTTATGATTTAAAGCACTAGATGCAGAATGATGGATTGTATATAGCAGCAGCTATTTTTGCAAAGAATTCTGTTTGGAGTATCTGTTTTGGCTACATGTGCGCTTGGAGTAGTGATTTATTTGCTATTTTTCTCTGCTTTAAATGGAAAAATAACAGCCGATTTTTTCTACAGAACTTGTTCCCATTACTATGCTCTGTTTCGTCATGTTGGGAAAAAAACAATATGCTGCATTTTCCTATATTGCCCTGTTTGTGCAATCTATTGAATGACACATCCCTGCACAATAAGGGTATTGAGTCTGAAACTGTCCAAAGGAGCATATCATTTGAAAGTTAAAAATTTTTTCCTCCAAAATGCAAGGGAGCATCACAATGGTTATCAGAACCAGTTTTCATAGACTCTATAGGTAGATGGATATTTAGGATCTTTTTTTGACGGTTAAAAAGATGAACAGAAACACCTTTTGCCATTTACTCCATTTTGGACTGTCTGGTTTCCAGATCTTTAAAAGTTTTTGTCAAATAGGGCCTCTAGCTCTGTCTAAATGAGTCTCCCAGAGATTCATTAGAGTAATTGGAGCATTAAGTCTCAGACATTCCCACATTCTGATTCATATGCTGTCAATCCTGATAACTTCATTAATTCTATAAAAAAACATTGCTTATACAATCATTTATACAACCATTTAACAATAAATACTTATTTATCTAACATACTGGTAAATAAGCTTGTTTCTGTACTAAAAATAAAGTTGTTTTAACAAGCTTGTACATTTTGTTTCCTATTTTTTGGCAGGTGAATGGGTAAGGAGTTCACTGGCAGCAGATTGATATTAGGGCAGGAGGTAGCCCATTTTCCTTGAATTTTCCTCTTGAAGAACCATTTTACTGATGCATTACGGGCTGGTATCAGTTTGTGAAGGGCTATATGCTTAAGACTCCTTTGTTATGGAAATATTAACCTATGTATCTAGTGTGCCAGGCTGGTATCATTTAAAGAGGAAAGGATGTACTGGGTCTTAAATAAAGATTTTGAACAACATGCACATACGGGAAAAAATGACAGCAAAAAATAATGGAGGATCTGTGCATATGCACCCATCAAAGTGGATCATATGCAAAGAACCAGCGACACACCAGCTGGGCAGGTTTTAAAATCAAGTCATCTGTTAGCAGCTGAGTTTTAAAACAGGCAAATCTCCTATTTAGTCAGTCTTTAAAGTGGAACTCTGCTCAAATTATTTTTACTTTTTTCAGAAGAGTGAAGCAGAGTTTGATCCCTCAATAGCTCTTGCTGTTTATGGCCCTTGAAAGTAAATCTCCCTTCTCCTGGCCAGGGCTATATATATATATTTTTGTTTCAAGCTGAAATAGATCCTCTATCAACTGTATTCTCCTAATTTTTCTAGAGTTCACTAACAGCCAGGCAAGCAAAATTAGAATAAAACACCCGTAGTGGGTTTTTCATAGGACTTCAGATCCCTGGTTGTCACAGAATGACAGTGGATGTCATATACATCACACAATCAACAGAAGAACCCAGTCTCACTTCACCCAAAACAATAAAACCTGGGTAGAGGTCTGGGAAGACCTCTTGGGACCTTTAGAGAGCTAAACACAACCAGATTAAAAACAATTTGAGCATCATTTATGACAGTTGGACTTCAAATGGGTTCACTACCAAGTAATAACGAACACTTGCTAGTATCTATGTGCTCATTATCAGGCACAGATATTTTCTCACATGATGGAAAATCTCTTTGTCACTCAAAGATTGAATAGGCAAATCGTCAAACCTAGGAAAAATATCTCCCAGTAACATGCAATTCAAGCAAGGAATGTGTAGTGCAGAAAATAAATCATACAGTAAGTATGCATACGTTTATTTTGTACATTGCAATTACCTACCCACTACTACTGAAAACACTTAAAGTAACAGTAAAGCTTTCCTTTTTTTTCCGTTAAAATAATAAACATGTTATACTTACCTGCTCTGTGCAATGGTTTTGCACAGAGCATCCCAATCCTCCTCTTTGTGGGCATCCCACCGCCACTTCTGGCTCTTCCATCCCGCCAAGTGCCCCCATAGGAAGCCGCTTCCTATGGCCACTTGTGCATGATTCCAAAACTAAAATGTTCTGCCACCTGGTTAAATCAATGGTAACCTGTCCGTATTCCCAATAAGATACTGGACTGAATTGCTAATTCCTCACCATGGGACGTTACCAGACAAGGATACAAAAGGAATATAAAAATACACAAAAGTTTATTTAAACATGTAGACACAAATGACAGTTAGTGGATTAAAAACAAACACATGATGTCAATGACTGCAGTCAATATATCATTGGATAACCTGATTGGAACCGTACAAAAAAGTACAAACCAAATTCAACGTGATTTAGGTTGTATCTTTTTGTACGGTTCAAATCAGGTAATCCAATGATATATTGACTGCAGTCATTGACATCATGTGTTTGTTTTTAATCCACTAACTGTCATTTGTGTCTACATGTTTACATAAACTTTTGTATATTTTTATATTCCTTTTGTATCCTTGCCCGGTAAAGTCCCATTGTGAGGAATTTGCAATTTAGACTTGTGTACGATTGACCCTGAGCCAGGCTGTTTGCATCTATTCTGACACATTTTTTCGTAACCCTGCCCGCTGCTCACAGGTTTTGATTGACAGCAGCAGGAGCCAATGGCTCCCACTGCTCTCAGCCTAGCCTGTGGGAGTCGGGAGAGGGGAGGAGAGCTGCTGCAGAAGTGCACAGTGCTGGACTAAGATCAGGCTCAGCTGAGTATTTAGGGGGGCTGTGGGGGGAGCTGCACTTAAAAGTTTTTTTACCTTAATGCAGAAAATGCATTAAAGTAAAAAACTTTTATCTTTACAACCACTTTAAAAACCTTGGTTATACTAAAGAAAACAGGTCCACCTGTCAGTTTTTCAGACAGACTTGATTGGAAGGTCCATGGTACCCTATGGACAGGCAGGTGTAAACGGACTTGTGTTCATTTACACCTGCCTACCTCCAGGTCCAGTAATCCTGCATCCTTTTCTGTTTTGGTGGACTGTAGGAGAGATAGCCTGATGTAAAAAGACAGCGGACTTTGTTTACACCTGTCTGCCCATGGAGCTCAGCGGGGTCTGCCATGTCTGCATAAACTGCACGGACCAGATATGACATGAGCCCTGCTATGCTCCGATCAGCAGAGGATCTGTTCATAGATCTCCTGTTGACTGAAACAGACTCCACTCCGTGTGGAAGAGCCCTTCCCAGATATCAAGCAATTGGAATTCAAGCTGGAAATTGCTTGCTAAGCTATTGCTAGACTTGCCAGGCTTCACAAGTTTATTGCTCAATTGCAGCAAGTCTGCATTGCATGACTACAGATCAACTTTCTTTGAAAACATTCTGCAAGTCTGCTGCAAGTTCTGGTTCAGTTATGTTGTGCAATAGTCATCCCACCACAGGGGTCACTGTGGCTGAATTTTCATTCTGTAGACTTGCAGAGCTCTTGCTGTAGACTCACCACTGCAACTTTGCTCTTGCCAGAGACTTGCCAAGCAAACTTGCTACAAATTGGAAAAGTGTCAACTAGAACTTGTGCTTCAAGTGCTCTGCAAGTATACAACTTGCCAGTGAAAATGTGCAGCAAGATAACAGACTTACAAATCAATACTGCACCAAATTTGTGTAAAGGTATCCTTGCTGAGTTACTGAAGATGCCTAGGCCATGATTACACCCAAGCTTCTTGGAAATTAATTATGGTATTACCCTAGCACTGATTTACCAACACTGGAGAAAAAATGTCCCACTGTGCTAAGGTGTCCATAGATATTAGATGAAAACCTTCCAATCTGGCCATTTTTGTCCGGATGGGAATATGATCTAATGTTTGTGGCGTCCCAGAAGATTCTCGCAGATAAGGCTTGTCAGGGAAAAAGCAGTCAGACAGGTTGGAAACCCTTGCCCAACAGTTATTGTTTATTGCCTGCTCAGCCAGCACTGGAGGTGTCTGCAGCGCACCTTCCCTGACTCCCTGTATGCCTAAACCCATACAGTTGCACATGGTGCACTTTCATTTTAATTTCATTCAGCCCTCTAATGTCTATGGTGGCCTCTGCTCATAGCATTAGAGTACAAGTGCAATATTTTAGTAAGGTAAATGGGAACTCTGGTATCTACCATGCCATTTTCTAACAATACATACATGCCATGTGTCCTGTAATAAGCTATTAAGCAAATGGAGTCATACGGAGGCACACCATAAATCAAACACAAGAGACACATTTGTATTGCTATGTGCTTTTTAAAGCTCATAAGAAAGATTCTAGGTGAACAAACCTCACTTTCTAGAAAAAACAGACTGAATTTTGCACCTGGGGCATGAAGGTGAGATGCTGAATTGGTTGAGCTGCCCACCTACACATGCAAAAAGAATGTAAGCACTGCAGGTGGGATCATCTGCAGGGATGGTATAGTAGGAGAAGTTGCATTCTGCAGAATGTGGAACTTTTATATATTAATTATCTTTGAGGGGTGATTCGATAGATCCACAGGTAACATAAAATCTCCTATAACACTTGGGTGGTTACTATAGGTAACAAGCCAGTTCCCTTACCACTTTTTATGCAACATTTAATAAAATAGTGCAAAAATAAGTGCAGTTATCCACAGCAGACCATCAGATTCTAGTGTTCATCTGCAGGCTCGTAAAACAGGATTTCCAGTTGGCTGTTACAACATTTTGGACACTGCTCTTTGTCTTGCAAATGTGCTACAGGGCAATGTTAACATCTTAAACTAGTACTCAATGCTAGCATTGTCTTTCCATCTCGTTTAGTATATCCTTAGACATTCCTTTGGTATAATGTACAAGTCAACAGCTATGGCAATTGCAGCATCATAAAATTATAAATGGCCAAGAACTGTAGAAATTGTGTTGCTGTAGAATGAATGAAAAGAGCAAATAAAGACTGGCCATGACAAAAATAAAGATGGTCAGACTACTGAACCAAAAAGGAATGAGTGAATCAGAAACTACAAGAGAAAAGAAGGTGCTTAAGATATTGAGAGTAGGTGTTGCTGTTTAATATGTGTTCTCTTCATGATGTCTCTTATGACAGACATGAAAATGAGATTTGCATCATCCTGTGACTTTGCTATGGAAATATTTAAGAAAAAAAATGAAAGTGAGAAGGACAAATGGGGGAGCAAGAACGAAGAGGACAGGAGGTGTGGTAATGAAAAAGACAGGTGGTGAGAGCAGAGGTGAGCCAGGGCTGTGGGATGAATGCAACATTAGCTGATTATTGCAGGCTGTCACTCCAAGAGCTCATTATCCCGTCTCTCATTGTGATGATACAATAACTTCCGCCAGGAAGAGAGCGTGAAGGGAGCAGATTAGTCTTATGTGCGGGGAATCAGAATGGCTCATAGCTGCTGGAGAGGCTGGGCAATCTGCAATGTCAGATAACATGTAATGAAATATAAACTATATAACCCCTGAAGTGAGACATAACCACTGAAGTGCCTTGCACAAAAAGGAACATCAAACTGCAATTCTTTCACCTAAACAATTGCTTGTCAAGCTGTCATCTCCTGCAGTGCAATATCATTCTGCAGTATGCGTATACATTCTCAAGCATTCCACTCATTTCCTCTGTACTCTTTCACCACACAGTTAGAAGAGTAATACTGGCCAATGGTTAGATTTATTAGAAATTGAAATATCCACAAAATGGTGTATGAGAAGGGAACATCAAATAACTGATATACAAATTACATGAGTTGGGGGGTGCCTACTAGTAACACAGAGTGTTACAGAGGAAGTACAGCCAAATAGCAAAGGCGGTAAGAGCACAGAATAGATCCGATTGAGAGCTGAAGACACTCCATCGGAAGGGAAGTCAGCAGACGAAAAAGTGGAGAGATGGAGCATGCATAGTTAGGAAAGTAATGAAACAAGGAAGTGAAATAGAAGACCTATATTGCAAGACAAGAAATAATGGTAAGTGTCATAAAAAGGGATGACAGGAAAGAAACATATTAAGAAGAGAATAGCAGCAATATTTCCATTAGTCTGGCTATCTGATGAGACACAAAAGGACAAAAGAGAGTACAGTTAAGGCTGCCTGTCTCTTATGCATGCAGATACATACAGTATGTCAGTCACAGGCAGCAGCATCAACACACTCTGTACTGTCCAGTCTTTCTAACCAGAGAAGAAAGGAGCAAGGTGAAAAAGACATGGAGTTCTATAATGGGCCTGCTTAGCCCAGAGGCTCCATAGTAGGCCCACAGTCTGGAAACAAATAATAAGTATAGGACTGGCCACTGTTGCATTAAACAAAACAAAATGATGAAGGAGAAGTGCAGTTTCGAACAAATAATGGCATGCATTAAGAAAAAGCAAGCTAAAAGTAAAGCTCATACACAAATGAAGTGTCATATATAGCTCTTAATGGCCTGGGCTCATGAACAGTCCAAATATGCCATCCAATAGAATTATTGCTTGCACAGCCTGGACACCAAAGTGCCATTACAGTCATTTAGTACAAGCCATTGCACTTTTTTTTGGGTCCAGTTGTAAAGAAGTGCTTTGGTAACAAACTCAATTTTTACCAGTGGAAACCCTGTTTGGCAGACATATTTAGCCCCCCACCCCACCTTAAGCATCTCAATTGAATGCCTTTGTGTACAGTGTCTAAGAAGAATATCAGATAAAACTAGAGATGCAACATGCATGAAGAAGGATTTATGAAATTTGAAGAAGAATTTCCCAAACCTAAAGTTTACCTCCACATTTCTGGGCAATTTCCAGGACAGTGAATTCAAATCCTCTGCAAATAGCACCTATTACATCTTGTTGAATATTATTCCTCCACAGGCTTCTGAAATATCTGCTGTGTCCAATGAGACATGTTCAGATTTTACTAGTTGCCTAGGGTACACGGCTGTCTACACCTGTCATTAGTTGTCTACAGCATACCTGCCTGGCACCTATTTGAACATTTCCCAGTGGGAATAATGAATATTTCAACAACCTAAAAAAAAGGTAAGTAGAGAAAGGATACATGCCATTTAAAAAGTTTACCATTTTTGCTCTTCTGCTATACAATATGAAATTTGCCAGAAAAATGGAACTAAACTTTAATATAAGAAAAAACATGCCAAGAATTAGTCAAATTTTCAAAAAAAAAAGGGCTAGAAAAAATGAACAAGCCAGGAAAATAAGTAAGGCAACAAGAGGGAAATTGAATGACTATTCTGTATACATACATACATTATTTTAATTAGAGACATTCCTATATTTCAAAAATAACATCAATTCTTTTCCTCCCAAAATAGACCTTGTTGTACTTTACGGGAAACAGACCACCTTTTCCAGGAAGTGGATGATTATACAGCAATCCTCCATATTATAAGTGATAATGTCCAAAGAGAGTACGGGCCAATTATACTTCAAGCATGTGTTTCAATAGAGAGACAGATGGAAGAAAAAACAGGGAGAGCTACATTTAACATTAACCCATTCAGCATTTTAGGGGTTAAGGCGAATGAATATCGTGGGAAGGGAAGACAGTTTAACCTTCGAGCTCCCTCTATTCACATAGTGTAGAAAAGTTCACACCACAGGAGCTCAGTGACCCAATTGACCCTGTGCCCAATGACCAGAGTTAACCCTTTATCAACCAAAAATGTTATTGCTCATAAATATAGAGTTGTACATCCGTATACATATATACACCTATTATATATAGAGGGAGAGAGTAAAAGTCCTTTCGTGTCACAGATTTTGAAAGCACAGATGGTCACCTGACAATTTAAATGCCCATGCATTTTCCATGCAAATCCTCCCATGCACATTCAGACACCGGAGGAGGAGACCCATAGTCTTCAAAGTTTTGGGGTCTCCCCCTCTGTATGTTGCAGTCCTTTTAGGATTGGGGAAAGGGCAGGAGGAACTCCTGAAAGTTCATATAAGTTCATGGCTTCTTATCCCCATGTTATTACTTCATGCCGCTGCGCAAGACCTGATTTGCTGCTATTAGCATCACACTGATGATGAAAGCGATGGCAAAGGCGCAGATTAAACTCTTACGCACGCAAGTCTGGCGGATTTGTTGATTTGGGGAAGCTGAAACAAAGATGAATCAAAATAAAACACAGCTATGTTAATAGTCATTCTAACAAGAAAAATGGTTGTAGTTTGTTATGTGGTGTATAAAATAAATACATTATATACTATATATTGCTAACAGATTCCAATATTAGAAAACTGCACCTTTGGGTTTTCAATATATCATGCTGTTGAATTCAGCGCTGTTTACTGTGAGGTGCATACTTACTGAACTATACAGGTGAAGATAAAGGAAGTTGCTGGCTTTTAGAGAGGGTGCTTATCAGAAGTCAAACTGTACAGCATGTAATGCAGTACCCACGAATGTTACAACCTCATTGTACAATCTCGCTTAGATTTATCAACAACTATGTCATGTGAAGTTCTAACTAAAAGGATAAAAATTGAATGGATTATTTAGGTAGACCCCTGCACTACAAAACGGTTGGCAATTCTACCTACTGTTGCATAGAGATTGTGCAATCAATTTATAATGGGTGCAGCTAACTTAAGCCCAATTCCAGCCTAAACTTTTTCGTTTTGTAGAGAGGGGTGAAGAGTTAGAACTTTTGCCAGGCTGTACTTGTTATCTGTGTCCATGATGAGCAGATCTGGCCTTTCTTCCGGTTAGGATGACAGGGTGTTATTGGGGCAGGATGCAATGGGATACCCCTGTTAGGGACAGATGCAACAAACAAGTCAATTTTTTTATCTTCTTAACCCTTGCAACCCTCTCATTGTTTTGTCCTTGTGTCATTTAGGCAGTGAAGGTGAACCTTCCCATTAGGAATACCAACAGCAATAAAATAAACCTGACAGATGTTCTGATCCATACTTACTATCAAAAAGCTAAAAGCAAAGTTTTGGCTGGAGATGGACTTTAAAACATTTTCAATTCATGGGTAAAAAGGTTTGAGCTGGAGCCCCAAAATAATGAATTATTAATAGGTATTAGAGCTAAAGCATGCATAAATGTGTAAATAACAGCATAAAATATAAAAAATATAATTTGTATCGGGCATTAGACAGTGTTTGCTGGTACAACATAGGTGTTATAAATGCACATTAGCCCATATATCAACACATTATATGCAGTGGATTAAAATAATCATTATGCAAACACTCCAAGATGACCCACTCCATGTGATACAAAATACTCCACAACTCAACTTCTCTCAATAATCTCTTGAGTCTATTTAACTGTACGGTAAATTAATGTCTCTCAATTCAATTTTGCAAACAGTGTATATAACTAGCAGATGCTATATATTTTTAGGGCCAGTTCACACCACATGCGGTCCAGTGCGTTTTTATCTGCATCAAAAATGCATGGAAAGTAGGTTATATGGCTTTCAATGGCTTAGTTCACACCAGTGCAGTCAGTTCCAGTGCATTTCAGCTCCCGAAAAAAAGTAGAACACACTGCATTTTTTATGCACTGAACTGTACTGGAACGCAGTAAAACTGGAACTGCATCAAAAACGCACCGGAATGCACCAAAACGCACTGGAACGCACCTACATGCACCAAAAACACACTGGGACTCACATGTCCTAAGAAAAAAAGGGGAAAAACTGCAATGGACTGCATCAAAAACGCACAGGAACACACCGTAAAAAACGTGCACGCAGAAAAGCGTCCGGAACGCATCCGGACTGCGTATCTATGGTGTGAACTGGCCCTTAGAAAGATTAAAGAAAAGTCCAGAAGCAGAGTAATTAGTACCTTATGAAATGGGATATGTTGGAGGGCATGATTGTTGTCATGGGTCCCTAAAAAATTATTATAATCTTCCAATATAGAACTTATTGTAGTGTCAGCCCTGAACTAAATAAGATAACACACAAATCTTTTCCATATATGCATTGGCCTTATTCAATGAAGAGCGCTTGTTCATGAAGACACTCTGCTAGATCTCTAAATGAATCACATTGGTACTCCCTTGCGATAGGTACCCTAGGTAGTATACTCATCTGTCCAGTAGCCCGTGCCTCCTCTCTGTTCCAGGACTGCAGTTTTGTCATTCTTTTTTGCATTTAACACTTCTATGAGTGTCAGATATATTATATTATATTGTTTATCGGATAGGTGTGTATACTACCTCTACTATTGCAGGGGAGTTGCATTTTGATTTCAATATAGCAGATTTTTTCAATTAGGTTGTGGGGGTTCCTTGTGGGTTCTTCAGGGGTGCCTTGAAAAAATGCCTAAAATTGGCCCGAATTACCTCAAATTATGTACAAGTCAGCGGGTGGATCAGGCCTGCCTTTTTGTTATACAGTACAAAGCCACAGGTTTACACTGTGCACATTAACAATCAATGACATTGTTGGTGAATAAGGATAATATTGGGCGCCTGCACAGCATCCTTGTTTGCCCCTTTCCTACCCCTCTCCATCAGCACTGGGGACACATTAGCTGAGTGAGGGATAAGAGAAACACTAGAATATTATTCAGTATTAGTGTTCAAAGGTGTATTTGCTTTGTAAGTATAAATCACATCTAATATTGGTTCTCTTACGTGTATACAAACTTCAGTATTAGGTTGTTCCTTTGTTATATTTGTAGTAGATAAGAACCCATGTGGTGATTTTCGAGCCTAAACTGCATTTGAGTGAACTTTACATTGAGGGCAAGCTGAGCAGACACTCTTTATAGTTCCATCATCAATCTATGAGTCAAATGTTGGAGTGGATAACAGAGCCATGTAAAGGGAACTTGATTTGGGGAATGCACAAAGTGTGGAGGTGCATTGAGGTTGGAGTGTCCATACTGACACCCTGCCCTCAGTGCAGCTGAGCTTCCTCCTGCCTTTGCGGCTGTCACACAGACAGCACAGCAGCAAGGGATTTTTTATTTGGCCGGGCAGAGCCTGATGGCGATTCAAAGACACTGATTACCCATCAGGCCTGCTCCCCTTGTGATTGAATGCAGACAGTGGGCAGATTCCTCAGCCAACAAACAGCTTTCTATTGGCTATAGAATCTGCCCACTGCTTGCTGTCAATCACAATGAGATGGGAGAGCTAATGGGGGACTAGTATCGGAGCTCCCCCCTCAGGTTCTGTCCACTTCAGTGTCACTGATTGCTAGGAAGCTGTTGGCTGTGAAGTTGACAGCATCCTTAACAACCAGTAACAAGGAGGGGGGTAGAGGCGGCCCTTATGCAGCTCTGCTACACTTAGTACAGGGACAGGCACTCTGCCTGTCTCTTTAGGCCAACTTACATTTGGTTTTAATTACCTCCAGTTTCAATATATACAAACTGGATGTAATTATTTTTTAATTTGGTACATTAAAAACTAGCAAACCACTTTGTAACAGTGGCCCTAATAGTGGCCCTAATAAAAAATACCTGAATCTGCTGCATGTGTCAATAAAGTTACCAAAATATGCAGCAGAGATTTTGCCTCCCAGTTAACCTACCTTCATTGTTTTTTTTTTCTCAGAACCCAAATGCGACAATTACGGAGGAGGCGGCGGTTGTTTCTTCGTATTAATAGTTATTTATTATGGTATATAATGGGGAAATTCCAGGAAAGGAGGTTGAAGAAGTTATGTCTTTACCTGGGAAAACCTTTTGCATCTGTTCTCGCAACCTAGGGGTTTCAACTCTAATTAGCACCCCGAATAATCCTGTATGATATAATCAGTCCCTGAGGGAATTTAATAAACTGGAAGGTGGTATCATATGGGCTCGGTATGGGATTAAGTATGTCCCTCAGTTATACCTAGAGGGCCAAGTTTTGCTCTTTTGAGCATTTATGTAGGATGTATGGGGTTCCTAGGACTTGGAGTTTCAGGTATACCTAGCTGCGCCATGCTGCATTGGCCCAGTTTGGGGGAAGGGAAGTTCAGCTTTCTAATACTAAGTTGGAAGCGGCTGTGATGGACCCTGATTCAACAAAGATGGTTACTAGAAACTATGCTCTCCTGGGTCCTGGTAACCCGCAGTTAGTTGAGAGGGCTAAAGACCGATGGGCGGCTATTGCACCGGAGTTGTCAGATGAGATGTGAAGTGAGGTGCTTGATACACATTTACAGACAGTCATTGCCTCAATGGTTCCGTTGAGGTACCTCCATCAGGCATATTATACCCCTATCCATCGGTTTCGCATGCATAAGAGGGACCCTGTCCTCAAGTACCCCCAACGGGCCATGTTTGCAGGTTTTCCTTTATCTTGCACAGGTGCTTTAAATCAGAGTCAATGGGACAGCTATTTTATCTAAGAGAAATTCACAAAACATGGCTTGTTGGAGGTACTTGAGGACAAGGTCGAGAACCATTGCTCTAAAGTAAGACCTCTTTGGTCCCAGGTGACAAGGTTCATAGCTGACAACTTTGATCTCCCAAATATATGCAGTCCCTTAGTTGTCTTCTGGGAGTTAAAGAGGATGAGGAGATGGGGATGGCTACAAAATTGTTTCTCAGACTCCTTTTCTTCTATGCCTGTAAATTAATTGTGAGGCGGTGGATTTACACAGAGTGTCTATCTTTGGGAATGTGGATGAGGTTGGTGAATGCTGCCATCCCGCTTTACAGAATGACGTATGAGGCTCGTGGGTATCCCAAAAAAATGTGGAAAGGAGTGGTTTCGGGGGGTTGACTCCATGGATACACTAGAGGGAGAAGAGGATGTTTAAATTGCAGCAGGATGAATATAAGGAGGGAAGATTGGTGGAGAGCTGGTGGGCTACACACATTTACCAGTACATTTACCTGAGGTTTGTTTTGGTTAGTTTGAGAACCTATTAACTTGAAACTTTTACTGGGCTTAGAGCTCTAAAAGGATATAGACTAGGAGGTGAAGCTGAGGCTGGTCATAACATGCGTTACCTGTACTTTTGTGGTTTGGTATTTTGTGCCCTTCTTATTTTTGAATATGTCACATTGCTTCTTGATTATTCTACTGTATTGTAATCAAAAATGCATGTGTTGATATGCTTTGTATCTGTTGCCTCTAATGTCTGGTAATAAAAATTATTGAAAAAAAAAGACTCCTTTATTTAATCTGCAACCATTTAAAATGCCATAAAAGTGAAATGTTGCTTCTTGCTACTATTACGGCAACACTTGAAACACACAAAATGAAATATTCTCAGAAATGTATTTCTTGCCATTATGCTGAAGTCAAACTAGTAGACCATGAACAGTGATGAACTGTTATGGGTTAATGCACTTGTAAAATAGCATCCAAGAATAAGAACTCCTTGTTGAAAAAGGCAGTGTGTGATAAAACATGATATCTCTCTATCTGCTAAAATTACTGAAGGAACAGATATGGTTTTGTCAGTTGATCATAATGGAATGTCACTAAATATATTTAAGGTCAAAAATATGTCATCTTTCTTCTAAAAAGTGTAAAACAATCAGAATCAGTGTTTGTTATGACCTTTTTTTCTCAACAAAAGGTTTTTATTGTACATCTGAAAAAGTACATATACATCCACAAAGTTCCATAAAATCAACACTACATATACATGAAAAAGTCTACATGTTATTTTTGGAAAACAACTCTTTTTTTCCAGTATTGTTTGTGACTAAGACTAACAAAATGTGAAAAATCTTCTTTCTACTGTATAAAAACTGGAATTTATATAAATCACTGTAAGGTAATACTAGTTGACTGTTTTGGTATAGACAAGGAAGTCATTAAAATCGTCTATCTCTCTATAGTACAAAATAGTGTGTGACGGAAAAAGTTGTTCCTCAAGAATAAGAACCTACGATAAAATGTTCACGTAATTGGGTATTGTCAAGTAGTGACAAGTACCAGATGATCAAACTG
>BLSH010507318.1:16246-26378 GCA_018402905.1 Glandirana rugosa | reverse complement strand
TGTAGATCACTTCACTTCACAAACTGTGAAGTGATCTACACACCTTTATAAGCAGGCACACAGGGGAGAACGATCTCCTCTGTGAATGCCGGAGAACTGTGCAGTGGATTTTTTACACTGCTTTATAAACGGACACCTATGTTTGTAATGATCTTAACGTGTTGATATATATGTCAAATGTGGTTCTTAAAACCCACTGCATTCACTGGTAAACAAAAAAAGTAGATGTACAGCAATAAAGATCACACTTACTCTCCATATCGACAGGACAGTCCCCTCTTGTACCTAGATTCCCAGCCTCTTCAGTCAAAATGATGTTCTCGATGTCACGCATGGACAGGTGCTCGCAAAACGTGTCATACAGTAACCTCTTCAGTTCCTCCACTGACAGTGACTGCATGTCACACTGCAGGGACACACCAGGGATATGGGGTTCACTGCTCAGAGGACATCAGACTGATAAATATGACTGATAAAACTGATATAAATCTATCATGCTACAAACACATCATGAGAAGCATAGAGCTAGGCAGTGGTCACACACACTCACTCACACATGCACCTTCTCATCATGCTCTGGCATGAAAATGCATGCACATTACCTTCCAAAACACAGTGTCAAAATCAGCACCATGAAACTTGTCTGGGATCCCAGTAGTTGTGATCTTTGGTCCCAATAACGTTACAAACTCTTCAAAGTCCACCTGACCATCCCCTGGAAAAAAGATGAAGCGGTTAAGCCATATTTGGCAAAACAGTACAGTGTGGGGCAAAATATACACACGCAAAAATCAAAATATCAATGGCATGTTAAATTTAGTGATAGCTCAAACATAATTAACAGTTACATTTCAACTTCAAGGTACTGCGCAGGCACTGCAAGGGTCAATTGCTTGCATAGTCTATGAGGGAGCAAAAGTGCTTTGATTGACCTGATCCTCTGCTGCATCGGCACTCTGTCAGTAGAATGTTTCACTGAACCCTGCATTGGTCTTGATGATGTCAGGATCTTAGGGGATCTTAGGTCTGGAGTGTAGGGGAAAGGACTCTGCTGGGACCAGTCTAGTAGTGAGGAGGAGTGGGGGATCGGGTGAGTAAGGCTACTTTAATAAGTCCCCTAGACCTAAATGAGCAAATAAACCCTTGCAGTGCAGATGCAGCCCCACTGCAAGGGATACATTTTAAATTCCCCAGAGATGGACTTTAGATAAATATAACTTCCAGGAATCAAAACTGAGAAGATTGTATTTGCTTCACCCTCTCTGTTTGTTTATCACGGAAAGTGAAAGAGAATCCTAAATTTTGGGCTGCCTCCAGAACAGTAATAGAGGGGAAATCTTCTAATGGGGACACTAGTTCTTACTTTGGAGAAAATTATTCTCATTTCCCCTTTTGGCTATTGAAGAAGAAGTGAAGAGAAATCTCCCCAATAGCAAACATATGGCAAAAAAGACAGGGTTTACAGTCTTCCCTTACTCTATTCAAAATGAGAAAAGTTTTCCTTTAGTTTTACTTTAACAAGCAAACCTACAATGGATGCCTAGGATTATTTACATTTACATTTTCACAACAAGACAGCAAGGGTGGAGTTGGGGCTCAGTCTTTTTGCCTTCTATAAAATATTCTTTGCCTATGCCTCAAATATGTGCAGTTACTGAAACCTTTGTAGGATCTGCTAATAACCCAATTTACTTTAAGTCTACTGGTCCCTCTTATTGCATCTGCAAAATTTAGCTGTGCAAAATTAGTGATAGCCAATCACTGATTCTCTTCTGATTTACATAGAACCCACTCTTGGCTGCATCAACCATGTAGAAGTGATAAGGAAGCAACAAGCTCTGGCAGATCAAGTTGCATAAACAAAACTTTCAACCTGACCATAATTCCTGCTTAGTCCAGTGTCATTAAGCAAATTAGCAGGATATCTCTTAAGGAAGCCTGTTAATGGCTGTTGGAAAATTGCATTAAAATTTCTAGCAGTAACATATACAGTACCCAGCAGTAGTCTGGCAAGCCAGAGCACTGATGACCATCATAAAACATAATTAAGCAGTGCCTTTTAATTAAGCATGAGAAATATACTTTTGAGTCAGTCTCTATTTGACCTGAAACTTCCCTTTTCAATCCAGCTGCTAAATGCTACACATAATCCATATATCTTGATATGATAACACTACAATAATAACAAGCATCTTCCCAAATGTATAAGTAAATTATGATTTATTTGACACCATATATATCTGAGGCATATCAGGTTTGTTCTTTTACAAATGGTAATTTCTATTTGTGTAACAATATTTTGGTTGCTGAACTGTAAAATAGGGTCACCTGGAAATATAGATATAGTTGAAAAAAAAAAACAGCATGCAGGGAGCGCCTGTTAGAAAACATTCTGACACCACCTCAGACCACTCTTCAGACCCTTTCATTGGTTATGTAGCTCTAAACCTAATCGCAGCCACATTCTAAAAGTAATCTATCTAGCCCTATAAAGAAATAGTCACTGTACATAACTTTTCTGCAGCCGCTCTGGTCCAGTCCCATGCTGAGCTGTCAGTGGCGGCTTTAGTGTGTAGGCGTGTGCAGGAGAGGCAACCGATAATGAAAGCCCCATAGTAACCCTATGGGTGACGTTACTTCCCAGGCATTTCCCAGCCATTGTCGGTTTTCTCCTGCACACAGCATCTGCTACTGGAGAGCAGACCGGATCGGTTTTAGAAAAGGTATGTATAGTGATTTCTTCTTTACTGGGGTAGGGACATTCGTTTTAGAATGTAGCTGCGAGTAAGTTTAGAGTTAGGTTTTGGGTGAACTTCTACTGTAAGGAGCAGAAAAGATGGTTGCAGCTACAACTCGTGAGTTCTTCATTTTCCCAAAATTATGAGAAAATTATGAGTCATCTCTGAGGGCCAGTGGCTCTGTTAGAATACAACATTTGTTGTAGTGAATTGGACTCTGTGAGAAGCAAAGTCCAGATGAACGTTTTTGGATTTAATCCCATTTATTTTCCTGTTGCTTAATTTTATATTTTCTTTTGTAAATACTTGTTTTACACCATTTTTTAAAATTTTCTTTCATTAAAATGATAATTAAAATCCTTAAGATGAGTCTCTAAATACACTAAATAGGAACTTAAAGAATCATTGCCTCTTTGAAGAATGTTACCACATTTTAAACTGTTACCTTTCTGTCTGTGTGGCATTGAACATCACAGCCATTTCTAAAGGTCAAAATTGCTACGACACATACTGTTAATGGGGCATGTCTCTGTTAAAATATGAGGTGGCAGCTTCAGTTCGTGTGTGTAAAGGCTCAACTGTGGACTTAGCCGACCCCAGAGACAATTGCTGTCAATCTGCTACCACTAAGATTGTTGTCCTGCGGGCTGGAAAATCTCTGGGCAGGGCGAGGCTAAGGGTGCCATTGTCAGATATTGCTGGCAGTGGTGGGATCTGAGACTGTCATCATCACACTAAGCACCTCCTCGCCATTCCCAAACTTTGTTATAAACAGTTCTCTGGCTTATCCCTCTGAAGTGAGCATTACTTAGTGTTATGCCAAATAAACTCTAGTATTATATCAGTCCCCAATGTTACACTATTTTGCGCCTTAGGCAAGACCAGCTACTTGCACGCCCCTCCCCCCCAAAACAAAAACTTTAAAAAAATTTAAAACAGTAGGAAATATTAAAACAAAACAATGTGAAACTGCTCAATTTCTCCAGCTAACATCATCCAATCCTGTAGCACACAGTGGTATGCAGAATGTCGGCGCAGTGAGTGGGGAACAGTGGTGGCAGTGGGAAGCAGGCTCGGACTGGGACAAAAAATGGGTTGCTCAGTCTAAAATGCCCGGGACTATTTTTTTTTAAAAACCAAATTACAAATAATGACAACTACCAGTTTCTCGATGTCTTTTAGTTATATTTAGCCTGCTTCACTCCTTTGATGTCAGTAGCTGTTTATTTTTATTTTTTTAATTATTTATTTTTTAACATTTTATTTTATTTTATTTGTTTTACAGTTTTATTATTTATTATTTTTTTAGCAACCTCATTGGAGGACTTTGGTAAAATATCAGGGGTCTAAACAGACCACTGATGTTTAACCTTTGAGACAGAGAAAGGAGATTAAGGAGACAACCCTCAATCTCCATCTCTGGAGCTTCAGCAGCACAGAATGAATAAACAGGAATAACTCTTCATTCAAAAAATGAGTCATGGTAAGCACGGTTTACTATACCTCAGTTATAAATGATAAAAAGAAAAATCAAAAACGGAGTCAGTGATGGGTACCTGTCATTTCAGACAAGGAAGGGGTCGGTAAAAATACATTTACATCTGGTATGCTCAGACCCTAGCCGGACGCCCCGCACCAGACTTTCCCTCATACCAATAGCTTTATGTGGACGATTGAGGGACCTTCCTCTAAAAGCAGGTTGATGTTCACATGGTCTGATCAGCAGTGTCCACATACCTTGGTACACTTAATACATTTTTAATATTGCTACCTGTCTGTATATACAGTAGTCTTATCTTTTTATTATTGTCTTCAGAGATCTTATTTATGACAGATTGTACCTATACACGGACTGGAATGTATCACCTTATGCTGATTTTATGCTCTGGGAAACTACCTTTTATTATATCTGTTGCATACTATTAGATATAGAATAGATGAAATAATCATTGAATTAG
Organism: Glandirana rugosa; assembly: GCA_018402905.1. Taxonomy (NCBI): domain Eukaryota; kingdom Metazoa; phylum Chordata; class Amphibia; order Anura; family Ranidae; genus Glandirana; species Glandirana rugosa. Next base: position 21,682 of record BLSH010507318.1, on the reverse strand, counting down.
TCAAATGCTCACAAATCATCTATAAACAACATATACAATATATAAATAACAAATATTGCAAACCAATGGTGAAGTAAATGAATGGATTGGTCGCATGTCCATATCTAGTCCATATCCAACGTGTAGGTGAACATCACATCATAGTGTCCATTATTTGTGACTTTTATACACCATTAAAGTGCCTCCACCACCAAAAGGATAGTTGGGTAAGCTTATCCCAGGACAAGTTTAGGCCAATATGTATTCTTCTACATATTTTTGGTAACAAAAATCACAATAAGCTTATATTGATTGGTATGCGCAAAAGTTATAGTGTCTACAAACTATGGGAATAGATTTATGGCATTTATATGTATTTTTTTTTTTTTTACTAGTAATGGCGGCGATCTGCGATTTTTATCGGGACTGCGATATTGCGGCGACCAAATTGGACACTTTTGACACTTTTTTGGGACCAATGGCATTTATACAGCGATCAGAGCTAAAAATAGCCACTGATTACTGTATAAATGTCACTGGCAGGGAAGGGACTAACACTAGGGGAGATTAAAGGGTTAAATGTGTTCCCTCTGTGGTGTTTCTAACTGTATGGGGGCTGGGCTGACTGGAGGAGGAGAGAGATTGTTGTTCCCTATCACTGGGGACAGACGATCTCTCTCAACTTCCCTGTCAGAACGGGGATCTGCTTTGTTTAGACTCGCAGATCCCCATTCTGCCTGTCTCGGAATCAATCGTGGGTGGCCGACAGACATCGAGTCTGCCCCACTCGCTGATTGGCTTGCCAGTGAGCATGCACGCCCACACCACATGTTCCCGCGAGTGACGTACCATGACGGCGGTCCGCTGGAACGAGCTGACCTGCCGCCGTAAAATGACGCTGGCTGGTCGGCAAGTGGTTAAAAAAATCTGTATCTTCAATAATAGAAGTGCAGTTACATATTTTCCACAGTAAAATCACATTAAAAGATGCACAGTGCGGCTTCCCAAGCAGGCAATCTCCAAACACCGGTGTTCCAGCAGTCGGATATCGTAAAGGCGTCATGTATAGGCCCTATCCTATAGTTCTGTGCACATTAAGTATGGTATATTTTCTATCATGTTGTATTAATTTAGAGCCACAATATTTGATTTATTAATAAATGTGGATTACATGCTGTTCATGCTCACTCAGTCACTATGAGATTTTTTTTCTTAATTCTGCAAAAATCTGCAGCCAGCTATACATAATGGGGGTGGGATATTGCATGTAGATTAATGGAGGCTTCACCTCCCTTTTATTCCCACCCCCATTGTATTTAGTTGGGTACTGGGCATCGAGGAGGAGGGAGGGATTGGGCTGCCATTTACCACTGTGTATACGCCCACATGTGTGACTCACATGGGCTGCTCAGATGTGATAGGGAGGAAATGCTTAGCATAGAAACTCACTGAAAACTGAGCATTTACAGAGTTGCCACCACAGCTGCAAAATCCCTAGCTGAATTGGGCTGAATGGACACACAGAGCTGTGGCTCAGCTCGGGTGCCCTATAGCAAGCTGCTTGCTGTGGGGGCACTTAACAGAATGGAGGGGCCAGGAGCACAGAAAAGGAGGATCTGGGCTGGGTAATTATGACATGTTTGTTATTTTTAACTAAAAAAAAGGAGGCTTTAGTATCAATTTAAGTTCTATGTATTGCCATTTTAGGAACATTTTATGGCATTTCTGCTTTAAAAGTTGTAAGAGATAGTAGGAAAATTTGGAACAGGAAGTTTGTGTGATTATTAAAGATGGTGAACTGTTAACAGTCTGTCAGCATTGCTGAGATGCAACAATGGCAACAAGAACACCTGAACCCTATGTGCAGCCTCCAGAGAAGTTTCTGCAGCACCCTGGAGATCTCGCAGTGTCCTGGACTCCTGGCATCTCTGGCATGGCAATTTTCAATCTATTTACTAGCATTTGGCCACGATGGGAATCATTAGGTTCAGAAGTCTATTGAATTTTCTCAACTCTGGGAACAGATTCTTCATATATAACTACAGAAATAGCCATGGAACACTATTTTAAATCAGCCACAAATGCTTTAGTGGCCAGAGTTTGCGTTTGCAGATGCCGTCAGAGTGAGGGAGTATCTATTTGCCACTATATTTGCTGAGAGACAATTAGCAGCAGCCTGCAGATTTGGACCCTTACATGATTAAATGGTTAGAGACCACCCTATTCAAAAGACTACAAACCCAAACTTAGGGAAAGTCTGCTTATGGAGCCAGATACGCTTCCTTTGCTAAGAGCTATGGATTTGAGGTGCCAGATGGAAATGGCTGTGCAGGAAGCCATTAATATGCTGTGCCTTACATATGGTAATGAAGCTCCTGTTCAAGTACAAAACCTAGCTGACAGCATGCCATGTGCACGTTATTTTAACTGTGGAGGTCACCACCTTAGTGGTATGGTTCTCAAGAAGGGAAGTATCATTGGAAATCATTGCCGACAATGGTCCACGGTTTATTTCAAAAGAGACTGAGACTTTCCTTAAATCAAAGGGAATAAAGCACATTTTAAAACCACAATACCATCCACAGGTCAATGGAGGTATGGATTGTTTTACGTGTGTGTGATATGCAGTAGTAACCACATAATAAAGAAATGTGATACAATGTGTGTAAAAAATTTCACAGTGTTGTGCATTACATACAACCACTAATATACATAATAATCGATTAGACAAAAATTAGACATAATATAAAAATTGTCATAAAAAACACACTACATCAGAGACAAAAATATCATATATAATATACAATGTGGTATGAAAGCTGTAACCAATCCTCAATTAATCAGCCATCAATAAAGTGAACTAAAGATCCACAAACAATGCTTGATATCAAGACCTTAAATTTGACTAGTGCGGTATCAAATCCCATATGGACAAAACTATTAGTGCAAAAACCGCCAGTGATAATTTCTTTTTTGTCTCTGATGTATTATGTTTATGCACATGCCATTTTTTATATTGTTCATTACATGGTCTAATTTCTGCAGAAACAATTATTGTGTACAGTATATTATTGGTTGTGCATAACACACAACACTAATGCTTTTTATACATATTGTATCACATCTCTTTATTTTGTGGTTAGCGCTGCATATCATAAACAAATATCTGGTATTGAGATATGGTGCTATCAGCTTTTTTGTCTGTCAATTTAACTGAGTTTGTATTTATTTCATAACCCAAGTGTGTATTTGTATGAGAACATTCTTGGAATGTTTTAACCAGATATTTAAAAATTGACTCCTCTTTAACAAAGCTGTAACTACTGTTCTACGACACTACAGATCAGCTCCTCATAGCGCCATTGGGGAATCACTTGCAAAACTGATGAAAAGTCATGATCTACAAACCTCACTCACAAGTACAAAAGCAGAACCCCTAAACCTACGAGCTAGATGGATAGGTACCAAGCCAAAGCACCAACTTACAGTGATGAAAAAACAAAAGCCAAGACAACTACCTTTATTCCTGGCCAGTGGGTGCGGATAAGAAAACCACCAACCAAGTCAAAGTTTAGTCCCAGTCTAATCCTGCCCGAATCCACAGCCAAATTGGAACCAGTAACCTATAGGCTGGAGGATGAATTATCTTGGCATGTGAGCAGGTTAGAACCTGTTTAACCCTTGGTCGGACAGGGCACTACCCCTAATTGGCTTACTTGGGATGATGCCTCTGGTCCTACCACACAGCCTCAAATATATGGATGCCTAGACATCAACTCCCACGGTTGTGAACTGGAGAGTGGAAATCAACGGAGTTCAAAATGTACCAAAACTTTACCTAGGCACCTGACTGACTGTGTTTATAATATCCTCAAGTTTTGAAGTGTAATGGGGGGGGTGGGGGGGGGTGGGGGGATGTTGTGTATTTGTTAAGTTCTGTGCATTGCCATTTTAAGAAAATGTTATGGCATGTCAGCTGTAAACGATAGTAGTAGTTGGATCAGGAAGAGTGTGTTTGTTATGGTTACCTGTTAACAGTCAGTCTGCACTGCTGAGACACAACAGCAGACACTTGAGTTTACATGCTTATAAGATTAGCATTAATAATGGTTCCCTTTATTGTCTTTCATCCTGTGATCTTACTTATATAACCCTTACTCAGAACTTAATATGTGCTGTATGGAGCTAATATTATGCCAACCGCAACAAATGATAAACAGCCAACATACCTGTTACTTGTAGTAGCATTTAATGTTGAAGATATCAAATAATACAACAACCCTCAAATCCATTCATGGTAGTGTATATTTTTGTGTATGTGCATGCAGTCATATATGCCTCAATCCAAAGTGTTGGTGGTTTATTATTATTATTACCGTGCTCTTTTTCTTTTGAATAGTTTTTATTCATTTTCTGTAGGAAGCATGCAAACAGAAGTTTGCACATCTTATCCTGCACATTGTTCAGGATTTGTAATAAAAGCACAAGTTCAATAATATTGAATTAGCAAATTTCTACACAAGGCGCATCAAGTAAGATTTTAGCTGGCCATACACTAATAGAATTTTGTTAGAATTTTTTTTTGAAGAATGTTCATCCGATTTACTCATGTTAGTGGTGTCAATTTTGATGTTCCTTTTCTATAATAGTGATGAGAAAGTTTGAAGGAGCAGATTGGAAATACTTTCAAGCAACAAGAATTTTCGTATGAATATTCATATGACCATTCCGTTGAAAATCTTCTATTGTATGGCCAGCAAGTAACAATAGGAGGAGTCCAACAAATGGATCGTAAAGTCACATGATTGTTGGCAAAATTCAACTTGGTAATAGATTGCCCATTGTACCAGTGACAGTTTCACAAGGCTGGGGCCAGACTGTCACATAAAATGGAGTAATATATCAATTAAGGCAAACCTCTAACTTGCATCGAGAGAGATGTAGAGAGCATTAACTCCAAAACAGACAAAGAGAGGGGAAAAAGTGGTGAAACAGGAGAGAGGAGAGAGGAAGCAAGCACCCTGGCCAAATATCCACCCAGCCATCTCCCTATTATTAGGGAGACGGTTATTAGGTAGGGGGCTGCATGTAAACAAACATATCAGGATTTGCACGAACAGCTATGGCTAAAGTCTCAATAGATAGAGAGAGGACAAAGTGGTGAAAAAGGGGAGAGAAACAGACAAAACCTCAATTACGAGAGATGTAGAGAGAGCTACGTTCAATCTCCAAACGGAATTAACTATATAATGAGGTAAAATACACTGTCAGACCGGGGTCGGAACACTTTGACAGTGACCATGTTACCCGTTAGATAATGGTTCAACTTAAAACGGTTGTTAGTACACTGAAATGCTAGGTAAACAACCTGAGGAGGATAACAATGAACGACCGGTATGTTATCTTCTAAAAGTTGCCTTACCAGTATACTTATAAGTATGCTTTTAAGAACAACGA
>BLSH010507312.1:148259-159783 GCA_018402905.1 Glandirana rugosa | reverse complement strand
CCCCCCCCCCCCCCCCCCCCCCCCCCCCCCCCCCCCCCCCCAAACAAGCCTACTATAAATTTCTTGAAGTGAAAATCAACCATAGTCCGTTACTGCTGGTGTATGTAAGCCAAATAAATTATGTAAAAGTAAATACAATGTATGTAACAACATTCTGTAATTCTACATACAGATTTAGGGACCCCCCCCCCCCAGCATGTTATTTAAAGGAATTGCCTATATTTTATACTGCCATTTGAGCTGTTTCAAAATGTCCTTGAAAGATAACTTTTTTTTTTTGTATATATCCACAAGGTCAGTGTCCAGTCCCCCATGTTCTTTCTTTGTCAATCCCTTGACCCTTAGCTTAGAAAATGACCGTTACAAAAACTTAAAATGTTTGGCTCCCATTTAGTTCAACAGGGTTCAGATTCCAAATCTGAACTTCACTAACGTTCCCTAAACGTCCGCTGAATTGAGCCCAGGTACATTTGACTCATTTCCAGTGCTTACTCTAAAGTAAAGATAAATAGAGGTACATATACTTACAATAGATGTACTACAGCTAAACCTACATACAATGTGTTTTCTTTTTTTTTTTTAAGAAATACATAACTGGATTAGAGAGTATGTATATATTTACTTGTAATTTAAAGCAACAATATTAACCACAATTACCACTGTAATTTTAATCTCTAGTTCAATTACTTTTGAAAGTGTGTGAAGTTCTTAAAATACATACAAGATCACTAATGTTCTCATGATTGGGCAGTGTTTGATTAATAAAAGTGGAGCAATGACATTTAGTACAAAATTAACACTGTTGCCCATCACAAAATGTTAGATACATTTTTTCTTTTACATGAATTTAAGCCTGATTGGTTGCTAGAGGTAAAGTACTTTACAAAATATTTTTGTTTGTTCTCACACAAACTTAGGGCATCACCCCATTTGCGTGACATGCTTAGTGCTTGTTTGCTTAGTGGGGCATTTCAATCTAAGTAATACATTTATTTTTTCAAAATATTTAACATTCATTTGTAAACTAGTCATTCATAAAAAAATAATTTATAAATTGTCGTTTGTTGCTTGGCCACATTGCTTTTTCTTTTCATCTTGCTCATTTTTCAAGTAACTATAGCCTTTTTCTCTGCTTTGCTGATGAGGATCAGATCTTTGGCATATCGAGCAATACTTGGTTGACACTGGAGAATCTTTCTTCTTTCTGAATCAGAGTTGCTGAGCAGATCATCAACCACCACCAACACGTTCTTCTTATCTGTGCAGTGTATAAAAATTAAAGCTCACAATCAGCTTGCAATAGTAATTTACAGTTACCTTTCAAATACATTGTAAGTATTTGTGTAGCAAAACTATAACTAAATGGACACCAGTCTGTAGTTATAGGAAGAAAGACAGTCAAAAACCCATTTAGGTCTTTAGGACCAGAGATCCTAGGGGAATAGCAACAAATTGGCTCTCTTTTGTGATTAGAATAATGTATTTGCCATCACATATGGCTGGGTTGGCAATCCAGGAAGGGGATGGATAGGTCACATCTTTGCCATGTGGGCACACTGTGGCAAGTGATCAGGGGAGGGCTGATCACAAATATCTTTGATTCAAATTTGTATAATTTTTAAATAACTTTTTTCTTTTTCACACTTTATTTTTCTCATTGGTATATCATTTCTAGTGAAACACATAGTGGATAATTTAATTTAAATTAATACTACTAAAAAGCTGGGTCATTGGCAAAAAACACTAAATGCACCTTAATATGACTACTTCATTGATTATTTGTTGGTTAGCTGAAAGTAGGTCTCCTTAATTAACTAGCACCTGTGTAATTAATTGAATGACTAGGTATTTAAATGCTAAGTTGAGACCTCAGCCTCCAACCCAGCTCAGAAGAAGCTCGGTAACGAACAGAACATATCAGCAAAAGACTAATCGTTAGTCTGTGATTTACTTCATGGACTTACCACCACTCCTCTGGTAAAACTACTGGAATTGGAACCCACTCTATTCACATTTAGTCATTTCTAATGGAGACATGCACTGTGACTAATAGCTATTTAGGACTTGGAGCAGAGTAACGGGGAATGTGCATGGGATCATCCCAATATCTGCAAGCAATCAATACACACGGATCGCTGTCCACTGACTTGAACAGGTGATATATGCTAGTGCTCACTATGGGACCGAATCCCCTTACCTCCAGCTGACCACCTCCTATGATCGGGTCTTTGGAGAAGTGTGGGATCAAAGGTTTGTAGCACGGAGCAGGACAACTCACTACCTTACCATACCTGTCTATTGATGGTGGATAGATACACTGTGCCGGTATTCACGGCAGTGCTGGATCCCTTTGCTTCCAGCTGACTATCCCCTCAGTTTGGGCTCAGCGGAGAAGTGCGGACCCAAGGTTTGCAATACAGAACAGGATTATCAGCTGTACAGACCAAGACTGCAATCACTATTTTCCATATATAAAGCCTCATGCTTTAATCTAAGAGCGGAGAAATTATCGCCTTTGGATCAACCCCCCCCCGTATGGACTTCAGACAAGGATCCCCTTACCTCCACCTGAATATCCGTCTGAACATTGATTAGTGGAGAAGTGTGGGATCTGTTGGTCTCAGAGGTGATTACAATTCATACAGCCCTAACCACAATTTTAATCAAGCTTTGAATATTGGATGGTAAGATCTCTCTTTATAATCTGGAACTGTGATGCACAGTTATTGCCTTTTTTCCTACATTCCCTTCTATTATTATCACCGAACTCAGCCCATTCCTATATGAATTAATATTTTTTTTCACACTGCTACCCCCATAGACTATCGATGCATATACAATCTAATTGCAACGATTTTTGAACCAAGCATACATCTGTGGAGACCGTTCCTATTTTTTACCATCATTCTATCCTCTGCACAATATCCCTGGTATCATTACATTCCTCTATACAATTCCTATTTGCTACTAGGTGGTACTTGAGATAAATTGGCCACATGGGAAGTGCAATTATCTGGTATGAATGACAGAGTGGTTGATATGTGGGTAGTTTATTAACGTTGATAATTTTAACGGTAAGGTGGTTGAGGTGTTTGCACTATTTTCACTTTATTTTCATGTTGATTACGGCTCATATTGCTGTGCTGTTCTCACGTTTGGTTTTCAATAAATAAAATTATCTTTATATGCCTCCTTGACATTGTCTTAGGGGGAAGTGCTTTCCTACCCCCTTTTTTCCTGTTAGGGGAGGGTTGGCAGCCTTAAGCTTGGGGGGTAAGTCCAGTCGAGTGGCCCATTGTACCACCGAATCAGCTCACTATCCATGCCAATCTGGTTTTATAACGGACATTGATGTTATGAAGCAAGACAAATATGACCCCGATCTTGGTAAAGAGCCGATGACGAGGCTCCTTACCCATGTGATTGGCTGTGTCCAATCACAGCCAATTACATGTAAATGCAGAACTGCTGTTTATTGACAGGGTGTGTGAGGAGAGCCGATCAGGGGCATCTCCTCACCGGGGAGACTGTATAGGTAATCAGGGCACTGATTATTTATTTATTATAGGTACTTATATAGCGCTGTCAATTTATGCAGGGCTTTACATATACATTGTAGATTCACATCAGTCCCTACCCTCAAGGGGCTTACAATCTAAGGTCCCTAACTCACATTCATACATATACTAGGGCCAATTTAGACAGGATGTAATTTACCTACCAGCATGTCTTTGGAGTGTGGAAGGAAACCGGAGTACCCGGAGGAAACCCACGAAGGCACAGGAAGAACATGCAAATTCCAGGCAGGTAGTGTCGTGGTTGGGATTTGAACCAGCGCCCCTTTTTCTGCCAGGAGAAAGTGCTATCCACTACACGACAAGTGATGCCAGTACAGTATATGCCCACCAGTAACACCAATCAGTGCTGCCTTTCAGTGCCCATCATTGTCACCCATCAGTGCCCAACAGTACTGCCCATCAGTACCACCCATTAGTGCCCATGAGTGCTATCTATCAGTTCCCATCAGTGCCACCTATAAGTGCCCATCAATGCCATCTATCAGTGCCTATTAGTGTCCATCAGTTCCACCTATCGATGCCTATCAATGCCACCTATCAGTGCCACCCATTAGTGCTGCTCATCAGTTCCACCTATCATTGCTCATCAGTGCCACCTAGCAGTGTCCAGTGTGGCATATTAGTGCCACCTATCAGTGGCACCCATTAGTGCTGCCCATCAGTGCCTATCAGTTCCCATCAGTGCAACCTATCAGTGCCCATCAATGCCGACTATCAGTGCCACCCATTAGTGCTGCTCATCAGTGCCACCTATCAGTGCTCATCACTGTGGCATATTAGTGCCGCCTCATCAGTGCCCAGTGTGGCATATCAGTGCTCATCAGTGCCACCTACCAGTGCCAAGTGTGGCACATCAGTGCCGCCTATCAGTGCCACCCATAAGTGCTGTCCATCAATACCGCCTATCAGTGCCACCCATCGGTGCCACTTATCAATATCCATCAGTGCCACCTATCAGTGCCAAGTGTGGCATATCAGTGCCACCTATCAGTGCCACCCATTAGTGCTGCCCATCAGTGCCACAGTGCCACCTATCAGTGCCCATCAATGCCCACCATTAGTGCTGCTCATCGGTGCTCCCACATCAGTGCCCAGTGTGGCATTTTTTTTTTTTTCAGGAAAGGGGGGGAAGTGCCTAGCAGGCAAGTGGTTAAATGATAAGGCTGAGGGAGTGGAATTTGGGAGAGACAGAGAAGGAAGGAAAAGAGGGAGGAGGGAAGAGTCTGGTCACAGCTCACTTACTTGCACAGTCCCAGCAGGAGCAGTAAGGCTCAGTCAGCATCTTCTTGTTTAGGATGTGACATTGTGACTGACGATTTTATAGTTTCCTGCCCACACATCCATTTCACAGCACTGCCGGGCTGCATTGAGTGTGGGCGGCACAGGGATAGAGGGGTGGGAGGAAGCAGAGCACATCCGTTCTCCCATTTGTGTAGAGGAGGAGGTAGGGATGTGCTCCGAAAGAACCAAACACACAACTCTCAGCCCTGTCACAGGTAAGCACAGGATGGAGAGATCACCTTGTTCTTTCACTGCTCCTCCCCGCCGGAGCCGCTCGAACAATTAGCACTCAGCCATCTCCGGAATCTGCACATGCACAATTCTGATCTAGGAGCACAGCAGCCTTTTTACAGGGAATCAGAGTAGCTTGGGGGGGGGATTGCTACTCTTCCCCCCGGCCCAGCCCGCCCCTGCAAGTGACATACCAATGAGCCCTGCTATGATCTCTGCTGGCCCTCCTCTCTCATCCATCCCAGACTATTATTTCCAATATCACATAGGATGGATGATGGATGAGGCCCAACAAGGAGTAGTGCACTATAATATGTCTGTCATTGCTTCCCTGAATCACTCTGCATATGGAGAAAATCTATTTATGTCCTACAGACTATTCACCCCTATACACAGACTATTGGCCCCTATAGTCTGTCCTGATGACCACTGTACTTTGCCATACAAACTGCTGAACCCTGTAAACTGCCCTTAAAACATCTGTCCAGTGAACTACAAGCCATTGACCCCCGTAAACTGTACTGCTAACCACTGTGTTGTACCATACAAACTACTGATTTCTGTAAACTGTCCTAAAAACTGCTCACCCCTGTTCACTACCTTAGAAACCACTGACACATGTACTCTGCCTTACATAATACTGACACAGAATGCGTCCCTACAAATTGCAGACCCCTGACCTCTGTACACTGCCCTACATCCTACTGACCCCTGTACTATGCCCTACATACTGCTGACCTATTTACACTGCTCTGCAAACTACTAAACCCTATACATTGCCCTACAAACTGCTGACCCCTATTCACTCCCTACATACCACTGACTGCTGTACACTGCCCTACAAACTACTAATGCCTGTACACGGCTCTACATACAACTTACCTCTGTACACTGCCCTACATACTACTGATCTCTGTACACTGCCCTACATACTACTGACCTCCGTAAACTGCCCTACATACTACTGACCTCTGAACACTGCTCTACATAATACTGACCTCTGTACACTGCTCTACATACTACCAACCTCTGTACACTACCCTACATACTACTGACCTCTGTACACTGCCCTACATCCTACTGACCTCTGTACACTGCCCTATATACTACTGATTAAAGTTGAGTGAACCCGAACTGTAAAGTTTGGGTCCGTACCGGACTTTAGGGTGTCCGTGCCCCGAACCCGGACATTTGAAAAAAAGTCCAGGTTCGGGTTCGGTATTCGGGTATTTTTGGCACCTTTTCTATAGCTGCTGGCCAGCCAATCAACAAGCTTTTCACTAGTCTGCCCTTAGAAGCCATCACAGCCATGCCTACTAATGGCATGGCTGTGATTGGCCAGAACATCATGTGACCCAGCCTCTATATGAGGCTGGAGTCACGTAGCACCGCGTGTCAGATCGTCTCAGACTAGAGTAGGGAGAGCTTCATGGCGGTGCGGTGAGGGAAAGATTAGCGTTTATAACCATCTAATACTGCATTAGGGAGACCTTCATTGCGGTGCTGTGAGGGAGACAGTGTTCAGAACCATCTTATAGTGCATTAGGGAGAGGTTCCTGTTGGTGCTCTGAGGGAGAGATTATCATTCTAAAACCATCTCATGCTGCATTAGGGAGAGGTTCCTGTTGGTGCTCTGAGGGAGAGTTTATTGTTCTAAAACCATCTCCTACCGCATTAGGGAGAGGTTCCTGTTGGTGCTCTGAGGGAGAGTTTATCAGTCTAAAACCATCTCCTACTGCATTAGGGAGAGATTCCTGTTGGTGCTCTGAGGGAGAGGTTATCATTCTAAAACCATTTACTACTGCATTAGGGAGAGGTTCCTGTTGGTGCTCTGAAGGAGAGTGCTGTGAGGGGAGATTATTGTTCTAAAATCATCTCATACTGCAGTAGGGACAGGTTCCTGTCGGTGCTGTGAAAGACAGATTATCATCTCATACTGGTGTAGGGAGAGGTTCCTGCTGCTGGTGTGAGCGGTGAAGAGGTTCCTGCTGCTGGTGTGAGCGGTGCATTTCTTGCACAAAAATAAAAAGTGCATCTACAATTTTCTTTTTTTTTTAACCACTTCAGCCCCGGAAGGATTTCCAGCTTTAGGACCAGAGCCCTTTTTGCGATTCGGCGCTGCGTCGCTTTAACTGAAAACTGCGTGGTCGTGCGACGTTGTACCCAAACGAAATTTGCGTCCTTTTTTTCCCACAAATAGAGCTTTCTTTTGGTGGTATTTGATCCCCTCTGCGTCATTTCTGATCGCCGCTATAAACAAAAGAAGAGCGACAATTTTGCAAAAAAACCCAAATTTCTTACTTTTTGCTAGAATACAAATCCAAAAAAAAAATATAAAAAAACATTTTTTTTCACCGTTTTTGGCCGATTTATATTCTTCATCATATTTGCAATAAAAAAAATCGCAATCGGCGTTTATTGATTGGTTTGCGCAAAAGTGGCCGCGTTTACGGATGATGAGAATTCATTTTTGGGGTTTTTATTTTTTTTTTATTTTTTACTAAAAATGGCGGCGATCTGCGATTTTTAGCGGTACTGCGATATTTCAGCGGACATGTCGGAACATTTTGATACTTTTTTGGGACCATTGGCATTTATACAGCGATCAGTGCTATAAAAATGCACTGATTACTGTGTAAATGCCATTGGCAGTGAAGGGGTTAACCTGCAGGGGGCGCGCTAAGGGTTAACTATGTTCCCTGGGCGTGTTCTAACTGTATGGGGGATGCCCTAACAGGGGAAGGGAAGTTATCACAGCCTTCACGTAAAGGAAGGCTGTGATCACATCCCTTCCCCCTCACACAGAGCGGAGGTCCGTGTTTACATACACGGACCTCCGCTCATTCGCTCCGGGGGGGCCATCGCGGGTGGCGGGCGGCAATCGAAGCCGCCGCACCCGCTCCCTGGCCCTCCCCGAACACAGTGAGCGCGCGGGCGCGCCTCCGGCGGCGCGCGCGCGCTCACAGTGCGCGTTATCGCAGCCGCCGTCGTATGACGGCGATTTGCGATAACAAACCACCTTGTCGCCGTCAACCTGCGGTTGGCGGTCGGCAAGTGGTTAAAAAACAATAATAATTTATTATTCTTTTTTTCTGGTATTAATAAATAGTGCTACACACTACATTTGCATCCAGAATGAGGAGAGCGTCAAATAAGGGACGTGGTCGTGGTGCTGCTGGTGTTGGTGGTGTTGCTGGAGCCCTTGTTGCAAGGAGAGGATGTGGTCGATCTGTGGCAGCTACACGCACAAGTGAAACCTTCCTCAGGTGCGAGTAGCCTACAGAACCTTCAACGTTATATGGTAGGCCCGACTGACGCTCAACGAATGGTGAGGCCAGAACAAGTACAGGCGATAGTAGATTGGGTGGCTGACAATGCCTCCTGTTCCTTCACATTGTCTCCCTGAACCCCATGGCCATCTGTCTTTCACCTCAGCCCCTTGTAAATAAGCCAAGCAGTCTGAGCCCCAAGTCATGCAGCAGTCTCTTATGCTCTTTGATGACTTTGCTGGTGTGCTTTCCGTGGGCCATCCACATAGCCCTGGCCCAGAAGTGGAAGACATTGAGTGCACTGATGCCCAACCACGTCTGGTTCAGGATGAGGACATGGAAACACCACCACAGCACATTTCTGATGATGACGAAACACAGGTGCCAACTGCTGCAGCTTTTTACAGTGTGCAGACTGACAAGGAGGGCAGTGGTGAAGGGTGGGTGGAAGATGATGTGGAGGATGATGGATCCTAGACCCCACATGGAATGAAGGTCATGCGAGTGACGTGTGCAGTTTGAATGAAGAGGTGGTGGTCGCACAGAGGCTGAGTTGCTCAGAACTGGTCTGTTTTTCACTACTTGGACTCTGACAGAGTTCAGGTGGATTTTACATTTTGAAAAGTCCCTACTACTTTGGGCATTTCCAATCTAATACTTGGGGCTGGTTTTGAAAAATTGTGTTCCTTTATTGGAAAAACTGCTCAAATTAAAACTTGCTCACAGGTGGCCAGGAATTTACCACTGCAACATAAGCTTTGGATCTCATGGTAGTGGCCTTCAAAGTGTTCATAGTGGAGCAAGTCTTGCTTGCCTCTGGACCAAGACTTGTTGGATAGATGGATCAGACTTGTTTTTCCAGTGCATCCCACAGATGCTAGACTGGATTAAGGTCTGGAGGTCCTGGAGGCAAATTCAACACCTTTTACTCATTGTTGTGTTCCTCAAATCATTCTTGAATCATTTTTACAGTGTGGCAGGACACATTATCCTGCTGAAAGAGGCTACTACCATCAGGAAATACCATTTCCCCTCCATGTTAGCCAATGTGCCGATGCACACTATGGCTTTTTCAGGAGTTTACAGGCATATGCTCTTACAGTCAGAAAGAAACCCACCAAACTTGTGTTTGTGAGAGGAGCTTTTGAGCAGAAGCGATGCCTAAGTGTTAAAGAAGCTCAAAAATACGCAAAAAAAAAAAAAGATAAAATGGGCTGAGAGGAGGGTTTGTGAAAAAAACGCTTATGCTCAAAAAAGCTTGAAGAAGCTCACTAAATGCGCAAAAAAGCACAAGCTTCTTCAAGCTTTAGGCTGGGCTCAAACTGCTGTGCGGAGCACACAGCAGGGGTCCGGCACATCCCTGTTTTCCATTTCAGGGATGAATTAGGCCCAAATTTTTGGCTGGATTCAGACCTGAAATGGACCAGAAGATGCAAGGACTCCTTTGCACACCACTCCGCAGCACTCCCAGGGCTGTGTGAACTGACTCCGTTGAGAGCCGGTGACAGTCTCCTGACATGCAAATTGGATGCAGGGAAACCCTCACCCAATTCGCAGTAGTGTGAACCCAGCCTTAGGCAGAAAAATAAAAGCTCATATGCTTGTTAAAGCAGCTTTTTTGAGCTGCAGTGTGTATGAGTCCTAAGCTCATATACCTGTAAACTAACATCGAGGGAGTTTCCAGGCAGAAAATAATAAGAGCTCAGAAGTCACAGGAGCCGCTTCTTTGTCTACATGTACGGGCACATTTTTCAACCTCCCCTGAATGAATTAACTTGACAGCTAGAAACCAACATTTAAAAATGTACGTTTAGCCGTGTTTGCATGCCGAGTTTAGCCGCTTTTAGCCTCGTTTGCGTCTAGAAGTGTTTTTTAAATCGTGTTTAGGCGTGTTTACAAGTAGGGATGGGCAAACGGTTTGGCCTGAGCATAAGTTCCCTGAATTTAGAACATTATGGGGTGTTCAGCGCGACTTCGGCACCGCCGAACACCCCATAATGGATTGTTCCACAGACGGCACGCACAGCTCCTGCTCCATGGGAGGGCTGCCGCTGTCTGTGCTCGCTTTGTGTTGACAGTTAATTTATAGTGAATGGCGGGGCCACCTGGTGACAGTAGAGGGGCGGGTCACTCAATTATGTCACTGGGTGGCCCCGCCCTTCACTATAAATAAACTCTCAAAACAAAGCGAGCTCAGTCGGTGGGAGCCCTCCCACGGAGGAGGAGCTGCAGAGTGATTGACAATGGATTACAACAGGGGACACTTTTTAATTTTTTTTTTTGAGTCGTCGCTCACTGTAATTGAGGATGGATTACAACGGGAGACACTTATTTATTTTTTTTCTTTTTAAATAAAGGACTTGTCCCTAATTGTCTCCTGTGTTTTTTTATTTTTTGCCACTTTTTGGTGAAATAGTAGGGGTACGATGTTCCCGATACTGATTCACATAGGCAGGAGGTCGGGATCTGGGGGCCCCCTTATTAACCACTTCCCGACCGCGCTATAGACAAAAGACGTCCACAGCTCGGTCGGGTTATTCTGAGAGGACGTCCATGGACGTCCTCCAGAATCGCGCTTCCCGCTCGCCCCCTGGGGCGCGCACACGGGAACTTCCGTGACCGTTGGGTCCGGGGGACCCGACTGATCACGGATCACGGTGAATGGGCGCTGTGAGCGGCCTTTCACCACGTGATCGCGCCGTCCAATGACGGCGCGATCACATGTCAACAAGCCGGCGCTTCCGCCGGCTTTTCTCTCTCCTCTCCGCACCGATCGGTTCACCAATTATTCCCCCGGGGGTCTAGGGCTGGAGGACGGATACACTTAGTCATAGCCCTTGTAGCATGGGGATGATAAAGTGGTTTTTCACCGTTTTTTATTTTTTTGTGTCCTCTGTTAATCCCTGTTCAGGAAATAAATTTTTCTTTTTTTTATTTATTCACAGAGGGCAACATTAGGTAGGAGTTAATGTCACTCGCTGCTGAGTTTTTTTTTTTAATTTTTCACAGGGGACAACATTAGGTAACAGTTAGTGAGACGTCGAGGAGGAGGCACCCTCCCGAGGGTGGCTGACTCGAGCGAAACAAAACTCTCAAATAAATATCACTTCCCGCCCCGGTGGTCTAGCCTTCTCGTGTGCAGACTTGAGGTCAGTGCGGTTATAG
>BLSH010507312.1:120435-140528 GCA_018402905.1 Glandirana rugosa | reverse complement strand
GTCATTCGGCTATAGCGGCGGCGCGAGGAGGTTAAATGAAACCGGGAATAAGTGAACATCTGTTCTGCAAACATCTTTAAAGTCTTTGTGTCACTTTAAATATAACCGGGAATAAGTGAACATCTGTTCTGCAAACATCTTTAAAGTCTGTGTGTCACTTTAAATATAACCGGGAATAAGTGAACATCTGTTCTGCAAACATCTGGAAACAGTTTAGAACACTTTACCTAAAACCGGGAGGAACCATACACCTGTTCTTCAAACATCTGGAAACAGTTTAGAACACTTTACCTAAAACCGGGAGGAACCATACACCTGTTCTTCAAACATCTGGAAACTGTTTAGAACACTTTACCTAAAACCGGGAGGAACCATACACCTGTTCTTCAAACATCTGGAATCTGTGTGTGAAGAGCAAAACCATATGCCTGTTCTTCTCTATGCTGTAGTTTCACACACAGATTCCAGATGTTTGAAGTACAGGTGTATGGTTCCTCCCGGTTTTAGGTAAAGTGTTCTAAACTGTTTCCAGATGTTTGAAGAACAGGTGTATGTTTCCTCCTGGTTTTAGGTAAAGTGTTCTAAACTGTTTCCAGATGTGTGCAGAACAGATGTTCAGTTATTCCCGGCTATATTTAAAGTGACACACAGACTTTACAGATGTTTGCAGAACAGATGTTCACTTATTCCCGGTTTCATTTAAAGTGACACACACAGTTTCCAGATGTGTGCAGAACAGATGTTCAGTTATTCCCGGTTATATTTAAAGTGACACACAGATTTTAAAGATGTTTGCAGAACAGATGTTCACTTATTCTCGGTTATATTTAAAGTGACACACAGACTTTAAAGATGTTTGCAGAACAGATGTTCACTTATTCCCGGTTTCATTTAAAGTGACACACACATTTTCCAGATGTTTGCAGAACAGTGATATGGGTTCTCCCGGCTTATTTATACTTTTTTTACACAGTTTGAAGATGATTTTAGAACAGTTATATGGCTTCTACCGTTAATTAATACTTTTCAGACCCAGTTTGAAGATGATCCACATTCACCTCCATTTTTGCTTTTTTTATTTTTATTTTATTTTTTTAATATTTAAAGTTATTTCCCTGTCCCCATTTCTTTGTAGGGCACTTGTCCCACCCTTACCCCCATTTTCCTTCCCTTTGCAGACCTCTAGGACCTTCCTGGACTTTTTTACAGCAATTTTAAGAACTTTCATTAAAATTACCAGAACCCCGGACCCAAACCCAGACTTTTTTTGAAAGTCCGGGTTCGGGTCCGGGTCCCAGACACCCCAAAGTTCGGTACAGACCCGAACTTTACAGTCCGGGTTCGCTCAACTCTAAAAATGACATAGGATCTTGTGGTGCCCCTCAAAATCCCAGGGTTCACATTCACAGCCAAAGACTCTGGAACTGGCAAATTCATATCAGTATGCACCATCTCTGTGAGAAAACTTACAAAGGCCATCTGAGTCGGAGTTAAACTTTGACCTTAAATTTGAACATAGAACAGTAATAAGCACAAAGCACAGCAGCTACCGAGCTTGTAGTATTATCGTAACTGTCATTACTTGGAGCAGTAGGTCAGCAAAGTATAACACATACTGCAACCTTGACTGAGGCAATAATCATTTCCATCAGCTACACAAACACCATCCCCAATGGGGAAAAGGGGAGAGGGTACCTTGCCATTTAGGGTACCAGCAGACTGCCAGGGGCACTTACTATTCCTGCCACAAAATACTTTCTTCAAACGGGCTCGATCTTCAAAAATATATATTTAATCACATTTGCTTTAATTCTCATTGACATGGATCAAATGGCATTGGAAAAAAAGCAGTTGAAGTTTAGTTTTCTTTGACACAGAGGAGGAATGTGGTGAAACATGAAAGTAGAAACAGATCATTACCAGTCTGGATCTAGTAAAACATTTTGTTTTGCTCATAATAATTATTACATTAAATTCCAAAGTTTTTTTATTTTATTTTTACCATATTATTTACAATCTATAAACATTTACAAATGTTTCATTTTGTAGGAGTTTCCATGGTTTCCATCTTTGTATTGCTGTACTCCTTTATAATCGTAATATTGTTATTTATCTAGGGTGGCACTTAAAGTAGATGTAAACCCTCGCATATACCTAGTGAAGTGAAGTGAACAGCCTCAGATGATACACGGAGATGAAATAAATCTCCCTATATAAGTATTGCATGTATATCTGCTCTCTTCAGCCTTATATATCCTTTATAAAGTGCTCTTTATGTTAGAAGATTTTCTCTTTCGGATTAAGACTGCAGTGAAGCCTGGGCATACAGCCAAGACTGCTGATTGGAGGAAAGGCACACACCCTCTCTACACATAGGTAGAGACTCTCAGCTCTGTTCATTGCATAGTTCAAGGCTCTGCTAATCTATTGATACCTCCCTCCCCAACACAAAACTCCAGCTGCTTTTATCATACGTGACAGGGAACTTATCAAGTCGATAACAGAAGAACAGAGCAGTACAAAACTATGGGACAAAGTGCTTTGAAGAGAGATAACAAAACACTACAGATATATGTGCCCAGCTCAATTTTCATGAATCAGGTTTACATCCACTTTAAGCCAGGAAAGGAATTTGCAAAGCAACAGACTTGCTTACTAAATGGCAATGGAAGTAGCAGAAGCTGTTCTGAGCTCACTGATATATAATGCATTTCTGGACTACTCCCCAAATGTGTAAAAATGAGAGGAAACTGCTGTCATCAGTTTTTGGAGCAATTAACCAGTTTACATTTTGTCTGGTGAGAGAGGGCTGTAAAACAATCAAATGTTGATGTCTGCAGGTTTATCTAACTTGCTGAGCACTATGTTGAGAGACTTAGTTTTTTTGCATGCTACTCTGATATCAAATACAAGCGTGCTACTAAGCGTATAAAAATTCTTGTATGATCCAGTACAACCTCCCATGTGGGTAGCAACGTACAAGTGTGCAATCGGAAGTGATGTCAACATTATGATAAATAAATAATACTTACAGGGCGAAAGGGTTTTTTTCTTGAAGAGACAGCGCAATCATGCACAGTCTTGGGCGTTCATTCCTTTACAGGTGAATACTGTACTGATTAAACTAAAATCATTTGTTCAGCTATCTTATGAGAAACATTTTCATGCTTGTTCCTTTGGATAATTTTACATGAACTGACATGAACGCTTCTCGAAAAGCTGTGTGCTAACAAATAGATTATCGGAAAATGCTCAAAATGCATTTTTTTTTCATCCAATTTTCTCATCCTATGTACTTGGCAGTAGATTAAGATTCTTTGGTTGTTGGCAGAGTCAACTCTTGTCCAAGGGTGGAGATTGCGCCTCTCCGGGGCGGTGCCGTGGGAGGGGGGTCCTCATCTCCTGACACAGCAGGTTCCCATCAGGGGTGCCGGGGGCTGGGGATCTCTCCTAGAGGAGCCCCTGGGTCGGGCTCACCATCAGGTGGTCTAGTTCGGGGGTTCTCTTCTTATGACACCCGAACTGGAAGGCTCCAATTTGGTTGCAAGACTCAATTATAAGGTTGTACGCAACCTTCACTCGGTTGTGTTTATTTGGTATTTGGGATTTCCAGGTTTTTTTTCATATTGACGCCTTCCATATAAGTTTGAAAGACTTTTTCTATGTTTTCTTTATCCTTACCACGCCTAGCCCAGGGATATATTGATCGGTTCTACATTCTTATGCTCATGTACATCAACGGTATGTTTTTGTTATTGTCTTACGGCTATGACCGATACATTTATGATAATTCTTTTGCATACGTTATTCTGTTATGTGTGAAAAATCTCAATAAAAATTATTGAAAATAAGATTCTTTGGTTGAACTAGATGGGCTTATGTTTTTGTTTTTTTCCAACCTGCCTAAATGTGAAACTATATACTGTAACTTTGTTAAGCCTAAAACACTAATAAAAACAATGCCAAGTAATCAAGATCTGATTATTAAATTCTGAAATTAAACACCATAGCACTACATTCTGCTACCAGAAAGAAAAGTCCTCTTATATGATGTCCTTTTAAAGACAACCTTGATATAATCTTCTGTTTTCCTTCTTCCAAATCACATTCCCTTTCATTCAAAATTCCACCAGTTATCCACCAAATCCCACTCCTCTAAATGTTTGACAATTGTCACCTGTATTCTTCACATGTTCTCCTCATTCCTGCATCAAGCTTTGGTCAGTAGTTTGTTTTTGTGTGCTACCTTATTTTCCAAACCTCAGATAGTTATCAATTGACATTTTCAACAGTACACCAAAATGCAGTAAAACATTGTTCTATATTGCCCTGGAAACCTTTTGTCATTTGCAAAGAATATTTCTAATTTTCCATAGTTTTATTAAGAATGTTCATTCCTCCCCCCTCCCCCAATGTCTCAGCTGTCCTTGTCCACCAATTTTCTCAGCTGTACTTCTGCACCCTCCCTGTCAGCCATACCTAGCCTTCCACTTTCTCAACTATCCTTGTTGCCCTTATTGCTTCTTTCCCTTACTAAGTAATCATTTTCCTCCCTGCTTTCTATCCACCCTCCTCCTTTTGTTCTTTTCATCCATCCATTTATCTATCCATCCATTGGCCACCTTTTTATTTCTTTATCTCTTTCCTGTCAGTATGTTTGCAAATCTGATCATTACATCTCAGTGCTAGACTTCCTGACTGATTAGACTGATAAAAGTAAGGATGCTTATTCTATATAAATAGCCTGTTTTACCTGTGAAAAAAGTGCGTCCATATTTTCTGTAAAAGAAAATGAGACAGAAAGTTATTTTTCTTAAAAAAAACTAAAGTCCATTTACTCAAAGCAAAGCTGTAATGACTTCATTGAAGTACTATACCGTTTGACTCAAAATGAAAAAAAGAAGTTGTATTTTTAAAACATTCCCAAACAAATGAAATCATTTCTAGGGATGCAGTTTTGTAATAAATATGAAAATGTTTTGTTTATAAAGTTTCCAGTTGTTTTTTCTACCATTAATTAAAAGCCTACATTTGTGATACCAGAAATTTGTGTTACACTGTAGTAGTGACTTATACCCTATGTAGGACTGCCTAATTTTACTAAGCAACCTCAATAATTGTATATATGTTCCTCCTTTTTTAATGTGTTTTATGACTGTACACTGGACCTCTTGAGACTTTAAATAAAGTTTTTTTTGACTGAATTAATAGATAATGGGTGTATTGCTTCAATGTATATTAAATGACACAGAAATGAGAATGAAGGGTTATCTTCTGAGCCTTTCATTTTGGAATATGGGAAGCCATATTAACTTCAACTTGAGGAAGGTTTAAAACTTTTTTTTTAATTATTTATATTTCACCTTTTTCATTTTTCCCTTTTTCCTTCTTTCTTTTCTATAAACAATAGCGTCAGTGAGACACAAAATGAGTTTTAATCTCCTCAAAAGGGACAAAGGCAACTACAAATTCAAACAAAAACATTTTTTCTCTAAAAAACTTTATTTAAAATGTAACTTTTGTAATCATACATAATAACTCCAGGAAGTGTGGAAGTAGATGTTTACTAGCTCATCTTGTTAACTCTATACAAATGTATAAAGATACCCCAACCAGAACAGGACATGTAACACATCTTGGTGCAGCTCAGCATTTCACTGCTTTTTTGAGTTGGGGGGTGGGAGCGATTTATATTTTCCGATGAGGCATATGTCCCTTACACAGATTATGACCTCTGTTGGATGCGATACATCAATGACTTATTTGTCATCTGGTATGGACACAGGAACATTTGCTCAACTTTGTGGACATGCTGAATTGTAACACCTTTAGCCTCAAGTTTACGATAAATAGTGACCCTCAACGTATCACATTTCTTGATCTCACTATTTTTAAGGACCAGGACAACCGCTTGGCCACCACACTGTTTCGCAAGGAGACAGCAGGTAACACCCTGCTGCATGCCAATAGTGCCCACCCTCCAGCACTAATCCGCAGCATTCCATATGCCCAATATATCAGGCTACGATGCAATTGCACACACACAGCAGATTTTCATACACAGGCTAATGCATTGCGAACACGGTTAAGCCTCAGGGGCTATAGTAAGTCATTGCTGTGGAAGGCATACAACATGGCCCTATGTCAACCCCGTAATACACTGCTAAATAGGAAGAAAGACAATAGCCTGACTCTATTGTGAGATACATAACCAGATTTTCTGCTCAGCACAATGATTTACGCAATATACTCTCTAATAATTGGCCTCTGTTACAAGAGGATCCTATTCTCCATAAATACATTGCACACAAACCTGCAATAGCTTTTAGATGAGCAAGGTCCCTCTGGGACAAACTAGTCTCAAGTCACTATGTTCCCAACATAGCCACTGCATGACCTAATCACGGCATCCACAAATGTAGGAATTGTTCCTTCTGTCCTTGGATAAGTGAGGGTTCCAAGTTTTTGTTACCCAATGGGGAGACTTTTGTACCCCCTTTTTCTGCAAGCTGTGACACCCAGGGGGTGATCTATCTAATGTCATGCAAATGCGGAATATTTTACTTGGGCAAAACAGCCAGACAACTCAGACACCGCATCAGAGATCACATCTATTACTCTGTAAGTGTTAAAATGCTCACGTCCGTTAGCAGACATCTGGATTCATACCATAAGTTTGACATACCAAAGGATCCCAGAGGTGGTGAATGGGACAAAAAGATTCTCTAACAGGTGACGCTTTGGATTGAGCGCCTTGATGCCACCAAGTTTCCTGGCATTAACGAGGCTCAGTCGTTCAAGCCCTTCTGACTGATTATATTATCCATCCTTAAAGAGAACATCCCTCCATAACCACTACAAGCTCGTATCAGTTGCGCCCCTTGGGCATACTTTTATGGCACCCTCTCAGGGTTTTTTGGCCCCTGGGTCATTAATCTAGGTAGATTTACACGAACATCTGTACAGATTATGATTTGTCATGCTTCCTATCATTATTTCTGTATCAGGGTTTTGGTGGGTCCAATGATACATCCCGGTTACATATCGCATCTTTCCCATGCTATTACACCTATCATAGTTCATTCACCATTTAGAAGTAATTGTACATTCTTATCCCTAATTGCCGTGCCTAACACCGTTTCATTACAATATGAAGTTTCATTTTCCAGACTTCAACTGTGACACTATATAATTAATCTATTGCTTTGGCTTAGCAATCTCAATTTTTGTAACGTGGCTCTTGACTTGTGTGGATTCATTTTGGGTGCTGCACCATCCACATGGGGCTCTATTCCCCAAGTATGTGGCCACCCAGCGCTGTCAGTCTATTCCATCCAGTATTGGCAGCGCGATTATGGTCCACTGCAGGGAGACCTTCCTCTTAGTGCTGACCTACATCACAGGCTGCCTGCACCTGCGCACTGGGTCACTGGCTGTTTTCCCCACAGCTTGGTGTTCCCTCTGCTGCGGGGGGCATTGTATGCTGATGTCATGCGGCCGGCCTGGGTGTCGCCCTAATCGGTGGCCTCCAATTGGCGTCCCCAGTGTGGGGCATGTGTACTTAAGGACGCTATCTCAGCCCTGTATTCACCTCCATGTCTCCTACTGGAGGGTCCTGTGAATGACAGTAAAGTTTGTCAGGCTATATCCCCCAGCTGGTAAGCTCCTGTTTTTCCCTTAATTGCTTGGTCTCCTCTGCTGTGAGCGTTGGCTCACTGCAGTGTGTTGCATTGATCTCTTGTGGTTCATGGTGTTGCATTTGTCCTCTTTTTTTCACAGCTCTCCAGCTGTAACATGTCTCCCTCGGTTTAAGTCCACTGCAGACCATTTATATATTGGAGGCTGGGTATTTGTAAGTCACCTTATGTGACTACCATTTAACTCCCTTTGGCCTGTATGTTTTTTGGCTTCACTAGTCAGAGTTTGAGGTGTTCTGTGACATATTAGGTATGACTTACTATTATATTCTTTATTATCATGACCTTATTTGATTGTGCTAACATACCCTCTCTACTATGCATTATATTATGCATGTTAATATCTCTGTGAGACCTGCCCCTTTCTATACCAGTAACATATACTTCCTTCCTTGTCTAGTCTTACATCAATTACCTTGTCTGGGGGAGTTTGTCCCCCACAATCCATCTGTGCCCTGCCATCCCTGTCAGGTTTTTATCTTTACTATCACACATAGGTTGTAAGTGGCAATTTATCTTTTTATTTTATTTTTACTTCAGCAGTATTGTTTTGCATTTTCGCTGTCCCACTGGCTGCTTTATGGTGTGGCTCATTATATAATATATCTTTTGTAATACCAGCCCTTATTTTGATTGCTATTATGTATTTACTTTCCTCCAATATGTTATCATGTTATACGTGTCCCCATACTTGGTGGTTTGCTTCCAGTGTCAGGGGCTGGGGCAGTTCTTCCACGCAGGTGATTCTCCACTAGTCAACACAGCCTTTAGAATACCTTATGTTTGTAATTTAATTGTACTTTTTATTTTGTATTGCAAATATGACATCATATGTCTTACATGCTGTTTTTTGCACATTAGCTGTCCTCTGCTCCTGAGGAAGTGTCCCTCTACGAGCAACATGTAGAGCAACTGGATGATATCTGCCACTTCACTGCAACTACTTGACAAGCACCTTTCGGATAATTTCTGATCAGCAGATTGGGTTATATCATGTTGTAATGTTAAAGTGTTTTTCCTGCACAAGTGGCAGTTTATTATTATTTTGAGGATACTCTTTTCCTATGTGTGATTTCATGTCATGATTTACTTAGATGTCTTTTTCCCCCCTTTTTTTAAACAATACCAATACATTTATACTTCTTAAAGGATACTTTTTGTGTTACTGTGCCTACAAAGCCCATATCATATTGATTTGTTTTATTTATGTATTATTCATTTTAGGTACTTATATAGTGCCATCAATTTACGCAGCGCTTTACATATACATTGCGCATTCACATTAGTCCCTACCCTCAAGGAGCTTACAATCTAAGGTCCCTAACTCACATGCATACATACACATACTAGGGCCAATTTTTAGACAAGATCTAATTTACCTACCAGCATGTCTTTGAATAGTGGGAGGAAACCAGAGCACCCAGAGGAAACCCACGCAGGCACAAGGAGAACATGCAAACCCCAAGCAGGTAGTGTCCTGGTTGGGATTTGAACCAGCGACCCTTTTGCTGCTAGGTGAAAAGTGTTATCCCCTACAACACTGTTCCTGAATTGAATATTGATATTCAATTCCTCTTTCACAATAGAGTCAGTGAGACACAAAGTGAGTTTTAATCTCCTCAAAAGGGACAAAGGCAACTACAAATTCAAACAAATATATTTCTTCTCTAAATAACTTTATTTACAAAGTAACTTTTGTAATCATACATAATAACTCCAGGAAGTGTGGAAGTAGATGTTTACTAGCTCTTGTTAACATTATACAAATGTATAAAGATACCCCAACCAGAACAGGACATGATATAACACATCTGGGTGCAACTCAGCATTTCACTGTTTTTTTGAGTTGGGAGTCAATATGCTATTTTCATTTTTTTTTTCATTTTTTTTTTTTATTAGAATGTAATAAAAGGAAGAGTTTACAAGAATTGTTAAAATATACAGCACACTAGTACATTAATGATGGTGTTTAGCTCATAGAGCAATACTAATAGCTTATCTAAGTAAATATGAATGTACAGTACAGGCTTGTGGACTGTGAAGTGTATAAAATGGAAAATTGTATACTTACCTGACCGTAACGACAGCATATACATATGGGCCGGCTCCGCCGCCACGCCCAATTCCAGGAACCGGTTATTCTATAAAATCAAACACTTCCCACCAGGCAGCCTTCTCGTCACTTATCATCAATGCAAAGCCCTTAGGGAGGGACCTATATGCTGTCATGCTTTAGCGTCAGGAAAGGAAAATTACCGTCAGGTAAGTATACAATTTTTAATTTTCCTGACACCAACACGACAGCATATACATATGCTACTTGGCAATCACAAAAAAAAACAAGGTTGGGAATGCTGAAGTGTTTGAATTGAGGATTATCTTTATCCCACTGAACGCCTGACGTGTATTGTAGTTAAAGCCATTGGGACCACTTTAAAATGGTCCCACATGTGTTATATGTAGACTAGGTCACGGTTACCTTTTAATTATGGAGGAACTCCCTTGAGTTTTGTACATGGATGAACCATCTGTCTAGCAAGCAGTTTCTGTATTCAATTGATGGATTTGTCCTAGGCATCTAGCCCCCTTGAATTACTTGATCCGCAACAGTAAAAATGTTTTTCTGGGCAGCTGCTGTCCCTAATGATGTGGTTAGGCCTGAAGAGCTCCTTGCTTGACCCTTTATGGAAGGGCCACTTCTATGCATCAGTTCGACCTCAAACCCATCTCCAATCTTGTGGTAATTTGGACACTTTGTTTGGATATGCTGGACGGATGATGTCTTAATCCATCTCCAAAGACGCAGACCCCTGTGTAGTGCTGGTGAAGAGACAAGAGCCCCTTCTGCCTGAAAATGGTAGCAACAAGGCCGTATGACACTTGGATATCTGAGACCTTTCCTCTAGCCATATTAGCCATACGCAATACTGCTTCTGAGTTACTGGCCACCGTGAGCAAATTATATCCAGATGAAATGGAGAGTAAGACAACGCGCCGCTCACTATTTGGAAGACCCAAGGGAAAGTTGTGCCCAGGTCTCGGATGGGTTTACCAAGATATGCATAGGATACTGTATGCCAAAGAGTGAGGACATGTTTGAGCCTATCTACCACTTAATCCCCGTCTAGGATTACTTGCATATGAGTAGGTGCCTTGTCTTAAACCGGGTTTAAAACACTAAAAGTGAGGTCTCCAGATGAGTCTTTACTTCTTGATCTTTAGCATTTAGGTATACCTTGTGTAAGTTTGGATTATACCGTTGACCACGTTGTGTGAGGTTTTAGACCTCAGGAAGGTGACTAGGAGGATCCTGACTCCGCAACTGTATCTGAGGATATTCTGGCCTGCAGGCCACTGGCTGAATGTGGACCCTGATAAGGAACCTGGAGACCCAGTTTTGCTGGATATACTTATTGGCTAATCTTCAGCCCCCTTTAGGTAGTGGTGGTTCTACTGCTTCCATCTCAGGGAAGCCATTGCGGTTACTTTCAGGATGATATCCTGATAGCTTTCTTTTCTGTAGATAACGACTTAGATTGCTTGTTGGTTTGGGGACTATCCTTTGACCTCCAACGGCCTTGAATCTTATGATGTTTGACCGGAAGTTCTAGGAAACCAAACCCCAAAGGGAGATGTCTGACAGAAGTTGACTTGTTTGCCTCCCTTCTTGACAGTGAAGCTAGGATCTTACTATTCTGCTACTGTTTAGAGCATTGTTAAGGCTCTCTTTGTTGCGATTACACTTACAAACCATTGCCACTCTGATATTGGACACCTTGTCCTTCCTTGGCATAGCTACCCAATAAACTAACTAGATTGGTATGCCAGGTAGCTGTAAAGCTGAAAGACCTAACTGGCTTGGCCACCATCCAGGTCTCCCTCATGAAGTCACTTGCTCCTGGTACGGGAAGCAAGGCTTCCCATGCTATAGAACCTTAGTTCTATATCTTCCAGCGAGACCCCGGATCCTCTGGATTACTATACACTTCTTCACCAGCCTCTTAAGACCAAGGGATGGTGAAAATTAAGTGCACGTGAGGTGTGCGAACATGTCCGCCATATGCTCACTGTTCCTGTGATGCTTCTTTTATATGCCTCCTGATATGCTGTACAGTATCTTGCAATAGAAGAATGCTGGATCCTGGGTTGGTACGCAACCCTTTCGTCTTTTCCTTAGACCAAGGAATGCCACAGCTTGGACCAAGCTATTAACGAACAAGATATCTAACACTGTTGTCTTCCCTAAGGGTAAGACTAACATACTCTTCTGAGCTCCTTGTCTCTTTACAGGACCATTACCATTAAAATGAAATTAATCTTGTCCTGTTAATGACTCCTTCCCGTTTTAACATTGCCTGGCTTGTTTTTGTGTTTTTTTTTTGTCCAGCCCGAAGAGTGTTGAAGCAGCCAGCCATGCCCGAAGAAGAACACCTGTAGCCCTTGTTTTGCAAGACAGCCACTACTGAACATAATGCCCTGAAACTGCCCTGAATATGTGGCAAGGCCAACCTTTATCTAATGAACTCGCAGTGACACTCTAATACAGCCCAGCGAAGGTACTTGCAGGAACATGGATCTACCGAAGTGTGTATCTCCCCCTCTGCTGGGTCTCATGCCAACCTGCCATCTCACCTGATGGCTTGACTACTTGTCATGGTTCTATCTGATGAACTCGGATCTTCATCTTTCTTTATGCTTAAAGCCAAAACCTGCTTTTGGCTAAGAATATTGTAGAGCAGACTCCTTGACACGTTCTTCTTGAACAGGTGGCTTACCGATGAACCAGATGAGGTGTCGCTTGACTCCAGCATCTGTTGCTCTAGGGAGTTTTAGAGGGAATGAATGCGTTAGAGGGGAGGAACGAACATTCCAATGGCCTCATACCTGCACAGGACCCCCGGGCCCTGAACCCACTATTAGTTTAGGTAAGGCCATGAATCCTGTTCCATAATGAGGGGACGCAGCCCACTTCTCTACCTGAAGTGGCCTGTTTGAACCTAGGTTCTGGTAGACAGAAGTGCTATTCCTGTGCGCCCCTGTGCTGTCATTCCCGAATTTACATATAATTCTGTTGACCCCCTTACTGGGTGACCTTGGCCGAAGAAACTCTGTTGCTCAATATAAGAAAAGAACATCAGATAATGATTATGGATCCTTGCATTATCCTCTATGTTTATCCCAGGATTACCCTGTCACTCCATCTTTGTTACTTTGCTTATTCTCTGGTCATTGGTGATTCACCAATTTAGAGAGGTATGTGTTGTCTTGTCGGCTAACTCATCCGGGTTAACTGACCTGCCCAGGCTACTAGCGGTATACCATTCTGCATCCACCGTGGCTGAATTGCCTCAATGGCCACCTTATTCTACTCTTGGGACCCAGGCTACTGGAATGATTTAAACAGCCGATCGCCAAGTGCTACTCAATAGTAGTATAAGTCTTCTTCATTCACAGCCATTCACTGCTCCAGGGCCCCTGCAAAGGTTATTGCCTATTCTGTAGGCAGACTTCACCCCTGGTTCTTCTGATGAAAACTCCTTGACCGACATCTTTGAGGTAGAGGTACTCCTTAACAACTTTGGTTGTTTGATTGGCTTAGTACCTGAAGTTTAGTGAACAGAGATCCAAACAGAGTTACATCCGCTTTATGCGGCTGACATCACTGGCTAATCTGGGCAAGACTCCTTAGCCAACTGTTTTGAGGTTGAGGTCCCCTTTAAGCATACCTACCTCTGGCTTGGTATGGACCATTAGAGGCTTTGGATCTTCACAGTCTCTGCCCCATTTTCTGCTGCCTCTGGCCTGCGACTTGGCATTGCATCTTGGCGGCCGCGCAGCCACCACAATCCCAATATCGCTACAATGATTTGTAGTGGGCTCTACTTCGTCTGCCTCACCTGGCAGTTAACTCCATAGCGACTCCTTTAGGGCTAAAGAGGGCCTGTCTCTGTTGAAGGATCAGGTTGCTTTTCCCCCTCTTGGCAGTGGTGTGGTTGTTAAGGGCTGGGGAGCTTTGCAATCCCACATACCTATATTGTGCACTCTTTTTTTTTTCAGATGTACTTACCTGCCCTAACCTTAGTGAACATGGCTGGTCTCTATGTAAGCTGATCGTTTCTGGCTCCCCCATGAGCTGGAAGACTAGAGGTATAATCTCTGGAAGTATTGCTAACTACAGCAGTAAACTACTACAAGCAGCTTAATTGCATATCCACCTGCAGTGTATCCTACAACTCCTGGCCTCTCCAGGCAGTCTCTCATCCTGTCACTTACCAGGCCCGACCCTGCTTAGCCTCCCAGATCGAATGCGATCTGTGCATTCAGGGTGATGCGGCAGTAGGCCCCTAAGTAGCCCCAGACCACATACTCTCCTGCAGCCCTTTGCAGATTCAGATTGCCATTTACCCCTGTGGAGGATACTGTCTGCCCCTGGCACCGAGGTCCCAGAGCCCGCAGCCAGCTAATCGCAGCCAGTCGCAGCACCCAAGGAGTCTCCAACTACCAGCGGCAAATAGACACTCCTGAAATTCTAAGTGAGGTGTAAGGTAGTTTCAGGCCAAAGCGACATGAATTGATACTAACAAACAATCAAAGGATCTATGCATAAAACTAACATGTAAGTACTATCATTCAGTACACACATCACAGTTATTAGTTCTGCTGCATCATGTAAATCACATGGAAGGCAGTAAGGGTTAACAGACCCCATACAATTGGCACTAGTAGGTTACCTACCTTAGGTACTGTAAAGGATATTATCACAACCAAGCATTAGATCATAAAACACATTGATCAAGCCTTCATGGACAAGCCTTGCTCAGTTCATGGAAAAAGTTCAGCTCAGCACAGCACAGAAACACCTGTTATCAGCCTAATTATTAGCAGTCCTGCAGACACAACCACAGCCTGAACTGACACAATAGACAAACAGCAGTCTTCACATTGTGATCTCTGCTTAGTGGTGCAGGTTAATTGCACATACCTGCAGACTTCTAATCACATAACTATAGCTGCATACTATTGATTTGTGCACCATGTGGTGCCTTACCATCTCCATGCCTTATGGCCAACAGGAAGTCCACTGAAAGTCCACCCATGGAGACATGATGAGGGAGCCATCCTTAGAGACCAGCCGCCTACCATCTCCCCAATCCCTCGAACATGGGGGTGAAGGCCTCCCCCATATAGGAAGATTTACAACCTGTATCATGGGGGGGCATCGTCACAGGAGAGGCGTGAACCTGTGTGGTTTGGCCAGATGAACCCGTCAAGGTTTTGCCTTTCAGCATCAGTATATCCAGCTGAGCAGTGAGGAAAAAAAGGAGAATGCTGCCTGGTGGGAGGTGTTTGATTTTACAGTATAACTGGTTCCTGGAACTGGGCATGGGGCCGGAGCCAGCCTATATGTATGTGCTGTCATGCTGGCGCCAGGAAAGAAAAATATGATTTGTATATACAGATACAAAGTCTCAGAGCAATTGTGGACTGAGGAAATGCAGGGTAGCAACCTCTATAAGGATTGAACAGAGAGAAAAGAAAAAAAAATGTGACTTATGAAAAGATGCGGAATGAGTAAAAAAGTGATAACAAGGAATACACAAAAGTGTGTCTGCATTAGGTAGTAAGTATTGGAAAGAAGGAAGAAAGGAGACAAAGAGGGGGGTAGGAGAGGCTAAGAGAGAATACATTCCTGAGGTGTGTAAAGACACTGGATTCCTAAGCTTTAGGTTGCAAAAGTAGTGGTCTTAGGACATTATGGTAGAAGTAGAGACTCATCAAAATTAAAAGTTAGGAAATGGGTTACTCAAGAACGTCATATTTTTTCATACTTATGTACTTTATCTAAATAAATTGCTTAAATTTTAGTGTGGCCTGGGTAACTATGCCTAGTGTCAACTACACTGAGGTTAGAGGAATTCCAAGCTTTCAGTATAGATTGTTAGTCTCTAGTGGTGACCTGCAGTTGCAACTTGAATTGGTTGAAGATGAAATATGGTGGGCAGGTGTTAAGAAGAGCTATAAGAGGATTCGGGAGATCAGAGTAGAGAACAGTCAAAATAATGTTTTTCCTCTCATATGGAAAATTATCAATGGCTACCCAGTGGAAGTTTTGTTTGCCTTTCCTCTGAGCCAAAGTTGCAGGAATTGGGAAGCTTTAACTTAATTGATATGTCTTTTTTTCAGCCTTAATATTTATTATACTATGTGAATAACTACGAACATTAAATACTACTATATTAAAGTGCTTCCTATTCTGCATTTTGCTGCAGAAGAAATTTGAGGTTTTACATATTAAATGCTTGCCAAAAAAATTAGATTTTTTTATAAAAATATTATACATAGGTTAAAATAATTAATACAGTACAAACAGTTTTTACTTACCAGTTGATTGATATACCTGAGAAGGAAAGGTTCCCCGAAAATACTTAGTTCTTTTATAAGATTGCTCTACTGAAAAAAAAAACAAAAACACATTTTTGACCATAAAGTGATGCTCACACTTACTGTAGATTGTCATCTGTACATAAATGTCATTTCAAACAGACAGACATTTGAGTTCCTTCATTCCTCAGGTAAAACCATGGTAAATGATATCCACATTATCTATAATTATATTTTACTTGAATTATTATTTCATTTTGTGGTAACAGTCACAAGCAAGACATTCTAAATATCTTTGACATATAACATCACATTCTTCTTTCTTGAACTACCCAAACAGATGTTTCATCCACTCTACCTGTATATCAATGAAATAAGGAGACACTCTCAAAAATCCCAGGTACCCAAATATAAACATTATAGTATAATACATACAAGTAACGATAAGGGCTTAACATTGCATGTTCTTTTTAAAAATAAAACAATATTTCTTATATTTTGCTATAATACATATCCAAAAAAAAAATGTAAAAAAACTAATTTATTCATCAGTTTTGGCCGATTTATATTCTTCCTCATATTTTTGATTAAAAAAAAATCACAATCAGTGTTTATTGACCGCATTTACAAAGGAAGCAAATACATTTATGGGGTTTTAAATTGTTTTTATTTTATTAATAGTAATTGCAGTGATTTGCAATTTTTAGCGGGACTGCAGTATTGTGGCGGACATGTCGGACATTTTTTACACTTTTTTGGGACCATTGGCATTTAAGTAGAGATCAGTTCTATGAAAATGCACTGATTACTGTGTAAATGTCACTGGCACAGAAGGGTTTAACACTAGGGGGCAACCAAGGGGTTAAATGTGTTCCCTACTTTGTGTTTCTAACTGTGTGAGGGCTGGGCTGAGTGGGGGAGGTGCTCCTACATACAGGGGACATAAGATCACACTCCTCTATCCTGTCAGAACGGAGATCCGTGTGTGTACATGGTGCGTGAGAGCGTTCGCGGGGGGCTGGCAGACATCGAGTCCACCCCCACCACTGATTGGCTCCCCTGCTACACAGTGAGCGCACCCACAGCACTCGATCTTGTGAGAAGGGTCAACTGGGGGGCTTTTGGATAAGCCAGTCATTTTCCTATAAAAATAGTATAAACCAGCCCTTTTCCTGTAATAGAGTGAAGTCAAAGTTGCCATAATGACAATGTGCTGTAGCTGTCACAAGTATAGCATAGAAAGTGCTGCTGATAATTTGCATAGTGAAAGATTAGTATAAGGCTTCTATGAACCAGAAGGTCTGTTAAAATAGCTGTAATCCTTATTGAATGTCCTGTAGCTAGCAAAATGATGTGCACCCTAGATAATTGGGGTGATA
Organism: Glandirana rugosa; assembly: GCA_018402905.1. Taxonomy (NCBI): domain Eukaryota; kingdom Metazoa; phylum Chordata; class Amphibia; order Anura; family Ranidae; genus Glandirana; species Glandirana rugosa. Next base: position 123,070 of record BLSH010507312.1, on the reverse strand, counting down.
GTGGTGGGAAATATTTATATTTTTAATTCTTTATTTACTTAAATTGCACAAAGCAATAGTCAAATCCATGTAAATAGTGAGATGACTGTACAATCATTTCTCTAATAAAGGGCCTGTGTAGTACAAGCTTGGAAGGAACTAGTAAACCTCTAATGAGGCAGTATATATATAAAGTTTGCATATGCATGACAGGGCCTGGATTTGAACCTGGAACCTCAACTTTGTCAGGCAATGTCTCTTCCTGTTGAGCTACCTCTTACGGGTGAAAGACCGCGCTGGACTGGCTACCTCAATTGGGGGTCTCTGGGTGCGTGGAGGTGGGGGCGTATACACTCCCAGTAGAACTATCCGAATTTTGGCAGAGAGGTGGCGTTAAGCCTTTTCGGGGGGCTTGGGCTGCTACCTATTGTTACGGCTTCCAAAGTCGTTTCCACAACTTGTTATGAGAATAAGTGAAAGGAGCGCCCTGAATCCAGTAAAAGATTGATATATAATTGTTTTATTGACAGTGGTAAAACACAGTAAAGCCAACGCGTTTCAGGGAACACAGACTCCCCCTTCTTCAGGGCTATCAAAGACAAGTGTAAAAATGCACAGGGTATATATATATATATATATATATATCTTATTTGTGAAAATATACAATTAAAATGTTATAAAATTCAAAATTGTTCCCACATAATGCATATCGGTTTAAAGGAAGAGATACTATAAAATTGTTAGAATATACTATACATACAAGCAATAAAAAGAGGTAACGGAAAGAGCGGAAACCAAAACAAAACAAAAAAAAAACAAAAAAAAAAAGACATGGCTGAATGTACAAAAAACAACAATCAATAAGCAATATTAATAAAACGATTGACAAAAAGATAAAAAGAATATAATGTATTTCTGACCTGCTGTGATGCATTAGAGAGGATGGGGTTGTATCCGAATTGGTGTGTTTGTGTCAGGAAAAGAGTAGGTAAATGCTGATGCAGAGAGAAAAGGAGAGGAAAGGTGGGCTGCTATAGGAGGATGGGGGGGGGGGGGAGTTGAAGGGACAGGAAAATGGAAGCGGGGGCTTGGAGGGGGGGTAAAAAAAAGGCTGTGGGATGGGATGAATTGTAGCGGGCTGTGTGTAATGTAGTTTGCTGGCTGCAAAGGAGGAGCCTGGATATGAATTCTGACATCATGGGAGAAGGATAGATTATGGAGGGATGGACCAAGGGGTATGCATAGAGGGGAAACGAGGGAGCTGTGGGGATTGTTAATCAGCTGGGATGAGTGAGCACAGGATACACAAGCCGGCCAGCTTGTGTGAATTGTGCTAATGCAGGGGATGGAGATGAGCGCTGCGGGAGGGGGATCTCAGTGATCCCAGCAGCGGGTGAATGGTAGGGGCTAGGGTGTGTGTGGATACTGGTGCCAGGTGGAGAACCGGGATTCTGGTGGGTGGACAGGGATGCAGGAGCCCACAGAGGCGGTTGACAGCTGCTGGAGGGACACATGGAGCAGAGGGAAGGGGGTAGTCTCGGACAGGAGAGATGAATGGAGGCTGCCTGTGACCAGAGGTGGGTGGGTATCTGGTGGGAAAGAGAGGAGGCACGCTGTGAGAGGAGACAAAACTGAGTGTTCCTTGGTACTGACCTGGAGATTGGCTGTATTCTCTGGCAGTAGCCGCATACACAGAGGCGGTTGGCGTCAGGAATTTGTAATTGACAGATGGGCGTGGTTTTAGTTTTGACAGATGTAAGGGTGGGCTGAATGTATAGGTGGAGTCTTAGGGTAATCTGTTAAGGGAAGTGTGCACTTAATCCCGTGATCACCCTTGTGGTGGCCATCAGAGGGGAAAAAAACATAGACAGGACGGGGTGATCAACATAAAAAAAAAAAAAGTTGCGTGCATTTGGGTATATGACTGTATTCTTACAGAGTCCAAGACCCCAGAAGATTACACAGTTCTTCACACCTCTAAGATCGAAGCACTCTTGAAAAAAGGCCTGAATTTCTGCCCATCAACCAAACCCAACACATTTGAGCTATCCATAGACCTACAGAATTATATAAGGAAACTCACCCTCCAGAGGTACCACGCATCCTATAAACTAAAACAAAAAATCTTGGAATCAGCAACTCCAATCCTGCTGGATAGCCTTCCGCCTACAGACGACATCCTCTCCAAATGTATCACCACAAATTTCAGAGCAAAATCTAGAGCAAATTCCGTACAATACAAAGGCAACTTTATTTCTACCTTCCAATCTATGGTAACAATGGACTTCAACAACCTAGCAACCAATCGAGAGCCAACCAATAAAAACCTTAACAAACTTGAGTATGAAGCAATTAAGAATCTGAAGGGAAATAGTCAAATTGTAATAAAAAATGTAGATAAAGGAGGATGAAAAATAATCCAAAATAGAGAAACCTAAATCACAGAAGCAAAAAGAATCCTGTGAGATGGGGAATATTATATGACTCTCAGGGAAGACCCCACAGAAAAGTTATCATCAGAATACCAACATTTCATCCAAAAAGCGCATGCTGAAAACCTTTTGACAAAAAGCTAAAAAGAATTCCTCACCATAGACAATCCAAACATTCCATTTTTTTATCACCTTCCAAAGATCTATAAGTCTTTATACAACCC
>BLSH010507312.1:72081-120425 GCA_018402905.1 Glandirana rugosa | reverse complement strand
AACCCCCCCCCCCCCCCCCGGTAGACCTAATATATCCGGCATAAATTCCCTTACATCCAATCTCTCCCAGTTTATCGTTCACCAACTCCAAAAATTTGTGAAAACGCTACCATCCTACCTCAGAGACACAACAGCTCTCTTACTTAATCTAATGGACTATATCTGGTCCTCCACTGGCTCACCTTAGATGTAGCCTTGCTTTACTCCAACATCCCTCACTCCAAGGGAATTAGGGCCATCAGATAGTACCTATTTTCAAATCCACTCATGCTAGAGCAACAAGCCACTTTCCTCCTAGAGGCCATCCACTTTATCCTCATCCACAACTATTTTACTGATCTAGATGACTTATCTTCAAATCAAAGGGACAGCGATGGGAACCAGGTTCGCCCCGAGCTATGCAAACCTATATATAGGCCAATTTGAGAAAGACTTAATTCTGTCAAAAAACCCTTACACCAAACAAATCAACTTTTACAAGAGGTACATAGATGATCTTATACTCATCTAGGAGGGCGACCCAGGGAGGATCCCAGAATTTGTCAACCACCTTAATCAGAACGATTGAGCCCTCACCTTTACTTACCATACCACACCTACCATAGAATATTTAGATATCACGTTCAATTGAAATACAGACGGCACAATTACCACCACCAATTTTTTTAAGAAGGTAGACAGCAACAGCTATCTAGACTTCAAAAGCTGTAGCACTATTTATTTTTTTTAAACCAGCAATGTAGACGCACCTTTTAATTTTGTGCAAGAAATGCACAAAAAAAATAGAAAATATACTATGTAGCACTATTTATTTATTTTTTAAACCAGCAATGTAGACGCAGTTTTTATTTTTGTGCAAGAAATGCGCCACTGGCCGCAACTGTAGTATTTAAATTTTTTTATTTTTTTTAAACCAGCAATGTAGACGCACTTTTCATTTTTGTGCAAGAAATGCACTGCTTGCCACAAATGTAGTATTTAGAATATATATTTTTTAAACCAGCAATGTAGACACACTTTTTAATTTTGTGCAAGAAATGCACAAAAAAAATGTACTATGTAGCCCTATTTTTTATTTTATTTTAAACCAGCAATGTAGAAGCACTTTTTATTTTTGTGCTAGAAGTGCACCGCAAGAAGTCCCTGACAAAAGTCTTGTCGCTTGTGTACAAATTGACCTGAAGTGCCGCTGAAATATATTTCTAATCAAGATTTTTTTACAAGAAATGGTTCATTTTAATCCCAACAGCTTTTGTAATAATGTTTCAGTGCAAAACAAAACTGTCTAAAAGTATTCACAGCTTGGTAAAGCCCATTGAGTCAATTTTTGCAAAGACATAAGTGTTGTCGCCTTGTCATATGAGCTTCACCTGTGACTAATAATGGATCAATTAGGTCTCAGGAGTGTATAAAAAGAAACCCAGTACACGAGACCTTCACATCAACTGCAACTAGACCTCTGCAAACATGCCTAAGATTCACCCTGAGATTAAAGATTTGAATATCAAGAGGCTGAAGAGCAGATCCACTGCTGATGCGGCAGACAATGTGTCTCAGCGTCAAGTACAGAGGATAAAAAAAAGATTTGAAGATACTGGAGACGTTTTTGACAAGCCCAGGTCAGGCAGACCCCCGCAAGACAACTGCTGGAGAGGACTGTTTGTTGGCTCAAAAATCCAAGGCCAGCCCATTTTCCACTGCAGCAGAGCTCCACGAGACCTGGTCACCTGAAGTCCCTGTGTCAACCAGAACAGTTTGTCGGATTCTGTCTCAAAATGGCCTCCATGGTCGAATCAGTTCCCAAAAGCCAGCACTAAACAAAAGTCAATTGAAAAACCGTGTGGCATTTGCCAAGGCCCACAGCCTGCTAAAAGGATGGATGCTGGAAAAGTGTCAGAAGGTGGATTTTTCTGATGAATCTTCTGTTGAATTACACCACAGTCGTCGCAAATATTGCAGGAGACCGACTGGAGCCCGCATGGATCCGAGATTCACCCAGAAAACAGTGAAGTTTGGTGGCAGAAAAATCATGGTCTGAGGTTACATCCAGTATGGGGATGTGCGAAAGATCTGCAGGGTGGAAGGCAACATCAATTGTCTAAAATACCAAGAAATCTTAGCTACCTCTTATATTCCCAACCATAAAAGAGGCCAAATTCTGCAGCAGGATGGTGCTCCATCGCATACTTCCATCTCCACATCAAAGTTTCTCAAGGTGAAGAAGATCGAGATGCTCCAGGATTGGCCAGCCCAGTCACCAGACATGGACATCATTGAGCATATGTGGGGTTGGATGAAAGAGGAAGCATGGAACACGAAACCAAAGAATATTGATGAACTCTGGGAGGCATGCAGGACTGCTTTCTTTGCTATTCCTGATAACTTCATCAATAAATTGTATGAATCCTTGCCAAACCGCATGGATGCAGTCCTTCAAGCCCATGGAAGTCATACAAGATATTACATTTGGATCTCACAGCACCGCTACTTAATTTGCTGACATATTTTTGTATTTGCAGTAAATTTGTTCAATTTCTGTATAGGCGACAAAACTTTTGTCTTGCCAAAATTTGACCTTTCCGTCTTGATTAAATGATAAATCTTTTTTCAGTGAAACTAATTTGTTTCAGTGCATTTAACATCATTTGGGAGGCTTTTAGCTTTTCATATGAGCTATTTCTAACACCAATTGATTAATTAAAAGTCAGGTTAATAGCAGGTGTTTCTACAAAATAGATAAGCGACAAGACTTTTGTCAGGGACTGAAGTATTTAGAATATTTTTTTCTTTTTAAACCAGCAATGTAGACGCACTTTTTAATTTTGTGCAAGAAATGCCCTGCTGGCCGCAAATGTAATATTTTGCACAAAAAAAATGTAATTTGTCTAACTGCAATGTAAAAGCAGTATTTAAAAATGCCAAAATGTTGCCAACTGAACTAACAGAACACGATTAAAGTAGTGTCCCTGACTCACAAGCAGTTGAAAGTGCACTGCACTTGCAAAAATGGCTGCAAACGCCCACCTAACAAACAGAAAAATTGCTTAGGTTTTATATGAGGCACTTTGCTTAGCAAACAAAAATCTCCTCTAGCACCCACCCACCCACCAATAAATTGCTGTTTTTAACAGATTTTCCAAAGGTAATCTGTCCCTCACAGCAGCAGGATCCTCACCCTACACCAGTATGAGATGATGTGACATGCAGCACTACGGGACTCCAGCATATAGAGGCTGGGTCACATGATGCACTGGCCAATCACAGCCATGCCATTAGTAGGCATGGCTGTGATGGCTTCTAAGGGCAGTGAAACACTTGTTGCTTGGCTGCCCTGCAGCTATTCTAAAGGCGGGAAAAAATACCCAAACCCCGAACCCGGACTTTTTCTCAAATGTCCAGGTTCGGGACACGGACACCCTAAAGTTCGGTAAAGTTCGGGTTCGCTCAACTCTAAATACAGCCAATCTTCAGGTCAGTACAGAGGAACACTAAGTTTTGTCTCCTCTCACAATGTTCCTCCTCTCTTTCTCACCAGATACCTACCCGCCTCTGGTCACAGGCAGCCTCCGTTCATCTCCCCAGTCCGAGAATATCCCCTTCCCTCTGGTCCATGTGTCCCCGCTCCTCTCCAGCAGCTGTCAACTGCCTCTGCAGGCTCCTGCATCCCTGTCCACCCAGCAGAATCCCGGTCCTCCACCTGTCACCAGTATCCACACACACCTTAGCCCCTACCGTTCACCCGCTGCTGGGATCACTGAGATCCCCCTTCCGCAGCGCTCATCTCCATCCCCATGCATTAGTGCAATTCACACAAGCCGGCCGGCTTGTGTATCCTGTGCTCACTCCATTCTGGCTGATTAACAATCCCCACAGCTCCTTCGTTTCCCCCCCTATGCATACCCCCAGGTCCATCCCTCTGTAATCTATCCTTCTCCCATGATTTCAGAATCCATATACAGGTTCCCCCTTTGCAGCTATCAAAGTACATTCCACACACCCACTACAATTCATCCCATCCCATAGTCATTATTTTGACCCCCCGCCACCCCCAGCCCCCGTTTCCATTTTCCTGTCCCTTCATCTCCCCTCCCCATCCCAGTCCAGTCTTCCTCCCCCCACATCCTCCCCTAGCAGCCCACCTTCCCTCTCCTTTTCTCTCTGCATCAGCATTTACCTACTCTTCCCTACAGGTCATAGTGTCACAGAAACACCAGTTCGGATATAACAATCTTTTTGTCAATCGTTTTATTAATATTGTTTATTGATTATTGTTTTTTGTACATTCAGCCATGTTTTGTTTGTTTCTTTTTGGCTTCTGCTGTTTCCATTACCTCTTTTTATTGCTTGTATGCATAGTATATTATAACAATTGTATACTATCTCTTCCTTTAAATCAATATGCATTATATGGGAACGATTTTGAATTTTATAACATTTTAATTGTATATTTTCACTAATAAGTTATATATATATATATATATATATATATATATATATATATATATATATATACCCTGTGTATTTTTACTCTTGTCTTTGATAGCCGTGAAGAAGGGGGCTCTGTGTTCCCCCAAAACATGTTGGTTTTATTGTGTTTTACTACTGTAAATAAAACAACTATATATCAATCTTTTGTTGAGCTACCTGGAATGCTTGTCAGCTCCCTGGACAATTCCTTTAACGATCCTGCCTTGAACCATGTCTGTCTTGAACTCTTTGCTCCTCCCATGAACTACCTCATTTAAGACATGCCTCTGCACTTCCTGTTTGCCAGATTTTTGTGCTCTCTCAGTCATTATTTCACTCTTGTCTTCCCTACTGCCATCCATATTTTGCTACCACTCATTATCGACCCTTGGTTTCTTCCTTGACTTTGCTTCTGCCTGATCCAAACCTGCAACTACTCATTACTGATCTTTTGGCTTGTTTATTAACAATGCTTCTGTTTGATTCTTGTTGCTTATTCTGCTACTGGACCCCACCTTGCTCACCGCCTGGTGGGGTGATCCTGAGGACTGCGACCTGGTGATAACATGCAGCAAAACCCATCTCCACCATCAGGAGCTCTGGTGAACTTCAATTAGTGAACTTGCTTCATTTGCCAGGGTGACCAGCCTGTGTTCGTATCCTGCTGGTTTCTGTGTGAGCTTCCTAGTGCTATAGCAACTGGTTTTTGAGCCTAACCCCTTGATTGTGACATAAGAAATGTTTGAGATTTTGCCATAAAAACTTGTGTCTGGGCAGTGTAGTATAGATTTCTTAAAGGCTTTGGTGGGAATAGAGAATGATGCAATAGAAAAAATGCTGGGCTGTCAGGTGAAGAGAAGTCTGTGAATTGTTGAGAAATCTCTCTAACTTTAGACCAGGAGATTTTTAAGTGTAGGCAAGGCCAGAAGGCGTTAAGATTTGAGCCATTCTCCTTACTGTAGCAACAACACGTATCCGTGTATTCTGTATATATTTATTTTAAAGAATTGGGGTTCTATACCATCTAGATAGTATTTTATAGATGGTTTCCGTAATTCTAGTACAAATGGAGGAAAAGTGTGGGTTTTTTTGGCATTATTGAGGGGAGAAGGTTAAATGTAAGTCATGTTCCCATCATGAAGGGATGATGATCTGCAGCAAGGTGGTAGTTTAACCACTTACCAACCGGACGGTTTTCCAGCTTTAGGACCAGAGCACTTTTTGCGATTCGGCGCTGCGTCGCTTTAACTGACAATTGCGCGGTCGTGCGACGTTGCACCCAAACAAAATTTGCGTCCTTTTTTTCCCACAAATGTCACTTTCTTTTGGTGGTATTTGATTGCCTCTGCGTCATTTCTGATCGCCGCTATAAACAAAAGAAGAGCAACCATTTTGCAAAAAAAAATGTATTTCTTACTTTTTGCTAAAATTCAAATCCAAAAAAAATATAAAAAAATATTTTTTTTCACAGTTTTTGGCCGATTTATATAATTCCTCATATTTGTGATAAAAAAAATCGCAATCTGCGTTTATTGATTGGTTTGCGCAAAAGTGGCCGCGTTTACGGATGATGAGAATTCATTTCTGGGGTTTTTTTTTTTACTAGTAATGGCGGCGATCTGCGATTTTTAGCGGTACTGCGATATTGCAGCGGACATGTCGGACATTTTTGACACTTTTTTGGGACCAATGACATTTATTCAGCGATCAGAAATTTAAATGTCCACTGATTACTGTATAAATGTCATTGGAAGTGAAGGGGTTATCCTGGGGGGGAACTAGGGGTTAACTGTGTTCCCTGGGTGTGTTCTTACTGTGAGGGGGCTGGGCTACCATGGGCATGAGAGATCTAACTGCTCCCAGTGACAGGGATCAGTAGATCACTCATGCCCAACTAACAGAGCGGGGAACTGCCGTGTTTACATCGGCGGTTCCCCGTTCTTTGCCTGTGGCCGCTCATCGCGGCTCGCCGGCGGACACCGGGGCGCCCGAGCCGCAAACACACAATCCTCAGCCGCGCACGCCCCCTAGTGGCTATTCGCATATCGCCGCCTTTTTACGCCGATTCGCGCTCAGCATCCCGACTGCCGCCGTGAAAACACGGCGCGCGCTCGGGAAGTGGTTAATGTATCTAGGTAGAATAGTCCAAATAAATAAGGCAGGTTTGATTTCTACAATAAAAAGTGTTACAATGTAGTATATCAAATACACTTGTGAAAGACAATTAAGCAGAAGCAGGACAGTCGGCAGCTGCTCGCCATAATGTGTGAATATAAGTGATTTTTTTTTTCTTTTTGGTCAGCAATTTTCTTTTTTTAAGTGACAAGAATTTATGTAATACAAACAAAGAGTTTGACCGCTCCAGGGGAGGCTGGTTGGTATTACTTTCCTTGGGTGCATGTCCAATCCGTGAACTACATCAATGGTGAAGGGAAAAAGAGGTTGACAGCACTCCAGGTGTGCGATAAAACATCCGGTCTTTATATGAATAGATGTACAAACAATCCATAAATATTATCATAATCTGGATTATGATTAAGCAAATTTAATTTTGTGAAATACGCCAATCTTTTGCCTGCCTGCACTCTGCCTGCTCATTTTTGGACATGTAAGAAGATTTATGGATTGTTTGTACATCTATTCAAATAAAGACAAGAATTTATACCAGTCTTAATGTTACTATGGGATGCAACCTAGGAGCCATTCTGCAGCAAAGTCCATCACTCTTTGCACGGTGTGCTGTTAAATACCAGCTGGCTCCTTAGGCCCTATGACTCAGGTTTTGGACAAATTGGCACCACGTTTTCATAATAAATTCAGGAAGGCACAAGACTGAAAACACAAAGCAGTGAGAACAGGGCCACGTGTTGGGAAATAAGGCACAGAGCATTAAAAAAATATTAGCTTCAAATCTTTTTAGATTTGAAGGTGTACTTTTTTTTGACAAACCGAAGGAGAAAAAGGAGATGAAGGAAGAGATGTGCTGAGGGCAAAAATGTCGGTAGCAGCAACAGCATGAAGAAGAAAAAGTTTTTATTATGTTCTTATTTAAATAGATATGAAGATGCCTGCTGTAGATAAGGACATCCCCCATTTCCTTTTCCAGCCTGTCATTGCCCTAAAACTTCTGCCTCTCCTTAAGGGATGTCCTGAGTTCCCCTCCATGCCTCTCAAGTGCATTCTGACACACCATATTCCTACTTCATACTGGGGTCCAACTTGCAGAAAGAACCACCTGGTGGCCCCTTAAAGGGTTGTGCTGCTGTATGGCTGCTTTTGCTCTTTCAGAGGCATGGAATCCTCAAGAACTGCAGGGCTGGATTAACATAGGGCTATTGGAGCTGCAGCTCTAGGCCCCTTCCTTAAGATAGGCCCAGCCCAATGGTGTAAGTGAGTCACTAATACTGCCCAGCCCTGCTCTGTATAGATTGTATATATGACTGATATGTAAGTTTCATTTGTTTTAATTTTATTTATTTCCATAAAAAGGCCTACCAAAATCTTCAGCACCAGGCCCATGATGCTCTTAATCCGGCCCTGAAGAACTGTAACAGGCTCTTACCCCACCCTCTCTCTTACTTTGCTCATTTTATCACTGGCAGTCCTCCTTAGATGATAGATAATATTTTTTATTTTTTTTTTTGTATGTTAGCTTTTTTGTACAACAGCTTGCCTATTAGCCATAACAATGGCCAACATTTAGGCTGCTTTCACACTGATCAGTTTTTCTTCCATTGTTTGTGTTAAAAAAGCAGAAAAAAAAATGCATGACAGTTAAAGCTTATGGAACTCCTCACACCAGTCAGTTGCAAGTATGTTGTATTTTTCAAAGTCCTGCTTGCTGCATTTTTGGTGCATGTTTGGTGTGGTAAAAAAAAAAATGCACCTCCCCATTGAAATGAATGGAAAAAGCATTTAACAATACAGCAAAAATGCACCCTTGTTATTCTTCTTTGGCTTCACATTACCTTACCTTAATTTTGATAGGTAAGTAGTGATGAGCGAACTTCTAGAAGTCTGGGTTCTGCTGGTTCGGCCGAACTTCGGGACAAAGTCTGGGTTCGGGTCCGGACAGAACCCGAACTTTGTCCCGGACCCCGAACCCCATTGAAATCAATGGGGACACAGACTTTTAGGCACAAAAAAGGCTGTAAAATAGTCCTGGAAGGTCATAGAGGTCTGCAAAAGGAAGGGAATGTGGATAAGGGTGGGACAAGTGCCCTACAAAGAAATGGGGACAGGGAAATAACTTTAAATATTTAAAAAAAAAATAAAAACATAAAAAATGCAAAAATGGAGATCATCTTCAAAATGGGTCTGAAAAGTATTAATTAACGGTAGAGGCCATAGAACTGTTCTAAAACCATCTTCAAACTGTGTCAAAAAAGTATAAATAAGCCGGGAGTACCCATATCACTGTTCTGCAAAATGTGTGTGTCACTTTAAATGAAACCGGGAATCAGTGCACATCTCTTCTGCACAATTATTTAAAGTCTGTGTGTCACTTTAAATGAAACCGTGAATAAGTGCACATCTGTTCTTCACACTTCTGTTTAGTCTGTGTCCCGGACACCCCAAAGTTCGGTACGGACCCGAACTTTACAGTCCGGGTTCGCTCAACTCTATAGGTAAGGGCAACTATACGAAACCAGAGCAAGCGTGTAAGACAGTAGAGATTGAGAGACCCACATAACCGCATGTTGTAAGAAGTTGACTAAGGGACCTGGGCATGTGGGTGTTATGTCTTCTCGTTCTACACTTGTTGAAATATTATGTACCTGGACTAAAACTGTATGCATACTTCTGTGTGAAAATCTTTGCTTGTACATTTTATAAAATACTCAATAAATTGTTTATGGAAAAAAAAATGCACCCTTGTTGCTTTTTTGAGTCACTTGTCCTTTTTTCACAGGTGTAAAACACACCGGAAATGCAACAAAAACATTATAAAAATGCAGCAACAACCCTGCAAAAGTGCATATAGGTTTTTACTGTGTTCTTGCAATGAAGCAGTTGCCTTAGTATCACGATGCATGCACCACTCCCCTTCCTTAAGACTACAATGAGATTTGCTGCTAAGTTTGGGTTTAATGTATTTGAAACAGAATGTAATGATGCTTAATTATGCAAGGGTGGAAATGCTTATTTATCCTAAACCCATATACAGTATATACCATATATAATTGTATATTCCTTTTTTTGAGGCGTGTTATTTAATTTCTCATTTATAAAGATAATAATGGGCATGTACAGTAATATGATAAACTTTATCAGTGATTTGTGTATTATTTTATCTGTAATGTTTACCTTTATTCATTGTTTCTGTTTTCTCTTCTGCAGATACAAATGAACTGCTGGCCCTGAGATTGCTGAAGAGGTTGAGATCCCTAGTAGATTTCCTAACACCTGGTCTAGAATATGGGATCATTGTTTCCTCCTGATGACTATTTTCAGAGCTATGTATCAACACACGTGCCTTTTTCTTCTCTGTGTAGTAAACAAAAAAGAGTCAGTATTTAAAGAATGAATTTGGTACCTTTTATATAATTATACAAATATAGAATAGTAAAATACACAATATGAAGAAAAATGTTCTTAAAATGTTTTCTTTCCGTATATATTACTTAATCAATTTATGTTAGTTATTGTCAGATGCACTGCCTAATTAACTTAATCATGAAAAAACATTAAAAACATTACCAAAATGTAATTAAGATGTACAGTGATATAACGCTATATGGATCTACTGTATGTATTTCTACTGTATACAGTAGAAATTAATAAAAAAATCTTTATAGATCAATAACAAAAAAGTCATATTTTCATTTTCATTGTGAACAGACTGAGGAGGTTTTTGAACAGTTTTTCTTATAGCGGTCACTAAACCCAGTGACATGCCTCAAGTATAGCTATAAATTTCCATGCAGACAGACCTGAGTGGGGTATCACTGCCAAAAACAACCTGTATAGTTTAGACAGCAATGTTATTCATCAGTGGAGTGGGACCTGCAGTTCTCTCTCATGTAGGTTCCGATGTTTAGGAGGAAAACTGAAAACTGATAATTTAAAGGGCAATCAGAGTTTAACCCCATGTTTAAGGGGGCACTCAACACAGATCATAAACATTTAAAGTGGATACTCACCTTTCCAACAGTCCCTCACCAGCATCAGCATCGTCTCCTGTGTGCCGCTATTCAGGCTAATTCACTGGCTGGCACAGGGTGATGTCACTTCTGCACATGCACAGGAGCTAGTAATCCTGGAACACAGGATTGGGCTGGCCACTGTATGCTTGAGCTGCTCATACACAGCTCAGCTTACATTCCTGGGATCTCTGCAAACAAACTGTTAGGTGTTGGTTATTGCAGAAGAGACATGTAGCATTGTAAACAAAAACAGTTGGGGATGCTGGGTGACATAATTAGCCAAATATGTCTGTGATTATATTTGGTCAAAGACATCACTCATCCCTGGCTGGTTGTTTACAAATAGGGATGAGCTGTCGGTTTGAGTCGAACATAAGTTCAACTCGAACATTGGCTGTTCGGCAGTTCACCAAATTCAGGACATCATGGAGCGCTCGTGCCAAATTCAAGCACCCCATAATGTATTGCTAGACCATGGAAAATGCTGCCTGCTGATTGGCCAAAGCATGCACATGACCTGTGGAGTACTGGTGGATGGCGGAGTACTCGAAACACCGCAATATGGTACACAGGTCTCGCATGGAGGCCCACTCGTTGGTGGTGAAGTGTTGCTGTTCCACAGAGCGACTGACCCGTGCACGCTGCAGCTGAAACCACTATTGCCTGCTGCTGCTCACACAGTCTCTCCAGCATGTGCAAGGTGGAGTTCAACCTTGTAGGCACGTCGCATAGGAGGCGGTGTGCCGGAAGGCCGACGTTCCGCTGCAGCACAGACAGACGAGCAGCAGTAGGGTGAGAACGCCGAAAGCACACACAGATGGCCTGCACTATATTCAGCAGCTCTGACATATCCGGGTAGTTTTTTAGAAAATTCTGTACCACCAAATTCAGCACATGCGCCAGGCAAGGGATGTGCGTCAAACCGGCTAGGCCCAGAGCTGCTAAGAGATTTCACCCATTATCGCACACCACCAGGCCGGGCTTGAGGCTCAGTGGCAACAACCACTCATCGGTCTGTTGTTCAATGCCCATCCACAGCTCCTGCGCAGTGTTTATCCCCCAAACATATCAGTTTTAAAACAGCCTGCTGTCATTTCCCCCTGGATGTGCTGAAGTTGGTGGTGAAGGTGTTACGCTGAGCGGATGAGGAGGTGGAAGAGGAGGAGGAAGCGCAGTAGGAGGAGGAGGCAACAGGAGGCAAAGAGAAATGCCCTGCTATACTCGGTGGCGGAAGGACATGCGCCAAACGGCTAGCCGCCTAAGGCACACCCGCCACTACATTTGCCCAGTGTGCAGTTAGCAAGATATAGCATCCCTGCCCATGCTTACTGGTCCACGTATCAGTGGTTATGTGGACCTTGCCGCAGATGGCGTTGCGCAGTGCACACTTGATCTCGTCCCTGACTTGTTTGTGCAGGGAAGGGATGGCTCGCCTGGAAAAGTAGTGGCGGCTGGGAACCACTTACTTAATGCTGGCATTCAGGGCCAGGGATCGCGGGTGGGTAGGGGGGTACTTCCTCTTTCTCTCCAGTGTTTGGGAGATGGAGAGCTGTAAGCTTCCATGGGACCATGTGGAAATGCTTGGGCATGGTGGCGGACATGGTGGCGTTGCTGTCACATCATCTGTTTGCTGGGTGGCAGGTGACACTGGCACTGTAGAGGTGGAGGAAGAGGCCGAGGCAGCAGCAGAAGAGGAAGCAGGAGGAGGCCGAGACCTTCATTGGATTTTGAGGTACTTATTCCACTGCAAGTGCTTTGCATGTAGATGCCTGGTCATGGAGGTTGTGCTCAGGTTTAGAACATTTGTGCCTCGCTTCAGCCTCTCATTGCACAGTGTGCAAACCACTTGTGTCTTGTAGTCAGCACATTATCTGAAGAACTGCCATGCCGGGGAATGCCTTTGAGCTGCCTTTTGTGTGCTAGGTCCCTGGGTGCGGTGGGTAGTAGCAGGCATACTGTCTAGGGGATGCTGGCTCCGCTTTTGCAACCTGCTTCCTCTTTTGCTGTGCTGGTGCGTCTGTGCGACCACAATCTCTTCCTCCAAACTGCACACGTCACTCGCATGACCTTCATTCCATGTGGGGTCTAGGACCTCATCATCCTTCACATCATCTTTCACCCACCCTTCGCCACTGTCGTCCTTGTCAGTCTGCACACTGAGGAAAGCCACAGCAGTTGGCACCTGTGTTTCATCATCATCAGAGACGTGCTGCGGTGGGGTTTCCATGTCCTCATCCTGCAACAGAACTGGTTGAGCATCGGTGCACTTCTGCGGCAGGGCTATGTGGATGGCCCACGGAAAGCACACCAGAAGAGTCATCAAAAAGCATAACTTGGGGCTTGGACTGCTTGGCTGATTTACAAGGGGCTGAGGTGAAAGACAGATGGCCATGGGGTTCAGGTGCCAACTCTGAGCTTTCATCAAGGGACCGGGTGGGAGACAATGTGAAGGAACTGGAGGCATTGTCAGCCACCCAATCTACTATCGCCTATACTTGTTCTGGCCTCACCATTCGTTGAGCGCCATTAAGGCCTTCCATATATAACGTTGAAGCTTCTGTCGGCTACCTGAGGAAGGTGTTTCACTTGTGCACTTGTGCATGTAGCTAGCACAGATCGACCAAGTCCTACCACCAACACCAGCAGCACCAGCAGCACCACGACCACGACCACGTCCCGTATTTGACGCTCAACTCATTCTGGACACAAATGTACTATGTAGCACTATTTATTAATGCTAAAAAAATGAATAATAAATTATTATTCTTTTTTTTTAAAAAAAAAGAAAATTGTAGATGCACTCTCTTTTTTTGTGCAAGAAATGCACGGCTCACACCAACAGCAGGAACCTCTCCCTACACCAGTATGAGATGATTTTAGAATGATCAATAATCTGTCTTTCACCGCACCGACAGGAACCTGTCAATACTGCAGTATGAGATGATTTTAGAACAATAATCTCTCCCTCACAGCACTGACAGGTACCTCTCCCTAATGCAATAGTAGATGGTTTTAGAACAATAAACTCTCCCTCAGAGCACCAACGGGAACCTCTCCCTAATGCAGTAGTAGATGGTTTTTGAACGATAAACTCTCCCTCAAAGCACCAACAGGAACCTCTCCCTAATGCAGTAGGAGATGGTTTTAGAACGATAAACTCTCCCTCAGAGCCCCAACAGTAACCTCTCCCTAATGCAGTAGTAGATGGTTTTATAACGATAAACTCTCCCTCAGAGCACCAACAGGAACCTCTCCCTAATGCAGTAGGAGATGGTTTTATAACGATAAACTTTTCCTCAGAGCACCAACAGGAACCTCTCCCTAATGCAGTAGTAGATGGTTTTATAACGATAAACTCTCCCTCAGAGCACCAACAGGAACCTCTCCCTAATGCAGTAGGAGATGGTTTTAGAACGATAAACTCTCCCTCAGAGCCCCAAAAGTAACCTCTCCCTAATGCAGTAGTAGATGGTTTCAGAACGATAAACTCTCCCTCAGAGCACCAACAAGAACCTCTCCCTAATGCAGTAGGAGATGGATAAAGAATGATAAACGTTCGCTCAGAGCACCAGCAGGAACCTCTACCCTAATGCAGTAGGAGATTGTTTTAGAACGATAAACTCTCCCTCAGAGCACCAACAGGAACCTCTCCCTAATGCAGTAGGAGATGGTTTTAGAACAATAAACTCTCCCTCAGAGCACCAACAGGAACCTCTCCCTAATGTAGTAGTAGATGGTTTTAGAACGATAAACATTCGCTCAGAGTACCAGCAGGAACCTCTCCCTAATGCAGTAGGAGATGGCTTTAGAACAATAAACTCTCCCTCAGAGCACAAACAGGGACTTCTCCCTAATACATAAGTAGATGGTTTTAGAAAGATAAACCCTCCCTCAGAGCACCAACAGGAACCTCTCCATAATGCATTAGGAGATGGTTTTATAAAGATAAACTCTCCCTCAGAGCACCAACAGGAACCTCTCCCTAATGAAGTAGGAGATGGTTTTAGAACGATAAACTCTCCCTCTGAGCACCAACAGGGACTTCTCCCTAATACATTAGTAGATGGTTTTAGAATGATAAACTCTCCCTCAGAGCACCAACATGAACCTCTCCTTAATGCAGTAGTAGTTGGTTTTATAACAATAAACTCTTCCTCAGTGCACCAACAGGAACCTCTCCCTAATGCAGTAGTAGATGGTTTTAGAATGATAATCTCTCCCTCAGAGCACCAACAGGAACCTCTCCCTAATGCAGTAGGAGATGGTTTTAGAACAGTGGTTCTCAACTCCGGTCCTCGGGACCCCCCAACAGGCCAGGTTTGCAGGATAACTGAAATACATCACAGGTGATATCATTGGCTGCTCAGTGATTGCAGTATTCTAGTCTGCATCTCCCCAAGGTAATACTGAAAATCTGGCCTGTTGGTGGGTCCCGAGGACCGGAGTTGAGAACCACTGTTTTAGAATGATAAACTCTCAATCAGAGCACCAACAGGAACATCTCCCTAATGCAGTAGTTGATGGTTTTAGAACGATAAACTCTCCCTCAGAGCACCAACAGGAACCTCTCCCTAATAGTGTTGAGCGAACCCGGACTGTAAAGTCCTGGTAATTTTACTAAATGTTCTGAAAATTGCTGTAAAAAAGTCTTGGAAAGTCCTAGAGGTCTGCAAAAGGAAGGAAAATGGGGGTAAGGGTGGGGCAAGTGCCCTACAAACAAATGGGGACAGGGAAATAACTTTAAATATTAAAAAAAAAAAAAAAAACATAAAAAAATCAAAAATGGAGGTGGATGTGGACCATCTTCAAACTGTGTGTGAAAAGTATTAATTAACTGATCATTCAAGGTGACCTAGGCCCACAGTTGTGTTTCAATCAAAGATTCGGAAGCATCTTGACCTAGGTCTCATTCAAGGGTCAACTGGAACAGCTTTTTGGCAGAAAAAGCCCAGATCCAAAATTCTTCACTGCCTCAAAGAGTCCAATTAGAGCCTGTATCATTCACTCTTACACCCTATTGCCCTTAGGCGCAACTGATCAGCTAGGATGTTTTTCTCATACACTCAGTACAATTTTATTTTAATTATACTGTTTATATCAATCTCATCAAAGCATTAGTACAGATAAAAGGTTTTATACAAAAACAGTGCTCAAAAAAGCTTACTAGTCTAGGTGTTCAGACAGAGGTGAAAACAAACAGACAGATTTGATCGAACCCCCGGATGTTCGGGTTTGGTGGGTTTGGCCGAACTTCGGGAAAAAGTCCGGGCTCGGTACCAAATTCGACCCGAACTTTATCCTGGACCCCGAACCCCATTGAAGTCAATGGGGACCCGAACTTTTCGGCACAAAAATGGCTGTAACAAAGTCCTGGCAAGTGCTAGAGGGCTGCAAAAGGAAGTAAAATGGGGGTAAGGGTAGGGCAAGTGCCCTACAAAAAAATGGGGATAGGGAAAATAAATTAAAATCAAATTTAAAAAAAATGGGAATGGGGGGTGGATGTGGAGTAGGAGCCTAGAGGTTGACTAGGCTGTGACCGTGGCAGTGTAGGTGGAAGTGGCGGTGGTGGAGGACTAGGAGGAGGAGGAGGTAGCCAACACTGTTTTTTTTTTATAATTGGGGTAGTCCCCAAAATATTGAGGCATATTCAAAAAAACAAGTATACCAATGGCTGTGTGAGTCCGGTCTAAATGTCTATTCTGCAAAAGGTACAGACAAGTCTTGTGGGATCCATGCCTGGTTAATTTTAATAAACGTTAGCTTGTCCATGTTGGCTGTGGACAGGCGGCTGTGTTTGTCTGTGATAACGCCCCCTGCCGTGCTAAACACACATTCAGACAACACACTGGCTCCAAGGCATAAACGCCAAGCTCGGGCCATGTGGCCAATTTGGAGACCCAGAAGTTGAATGGGGCAGACCCATCAGTCAGTACGTGTAGGCGTGTGCCCACATACTCTTCCACAATGTTGCTGAAATGCTGCCTCCTGCTAAGACGTTGTCTATCGGCTGGTGGTGTTGTTTGTTGTGGCGGGCTGCTGACAAAGCTTTGCCACATTTCGGCCATGCCTTCTGAGGTGCTGGCAGTGGCACAGCTGCGTTGGTGGCCTCTTCCTCCTCCTCTGCCTTCGCCTTGTGCTTCCGCTGAGCCCCCGGTGTCATTTGGGAATGCCCTCAGCAGCGTCTCTACCAGTGTGCGCTTGTAGTCGCGCATCTTCCTCTCACGCTCCAGTGAGGGAATTAAGGAAGGCACATTGTCCTTGTAACGGGGATCCAGCAGGGTGGCCACCCAGTAATCGGCACACGTTACAATGTGGGCAACTCGGCTGTCATTCCACAGGCACTGCACCATGTGTGCCAGGCTGCCCAAAGGCAAAGACAAGTTGTCCTCTGTGGGAGGTATATCATCTGTGTCCTCCGTATCCCCCAGCCACAATCCAGTGATGCCCACAAGCTGCATTGGGTGCCACCCTGCTGCGGTTCCTCCTCCTCATTATTATTATTATTATACAGGATTTATATAGCGCCGACAGTTTGCGCAGCGCTTTACAATATTAGGGCAGACAGTACAAATTACAATACAATTCAATACAGGAGGAATCAGAGGACCCTGCTCGTTAGAGCTTACAATCTAGGAGGGAGGGTTAAATGATACAAAAGGGCAGTAAACTGCGGGGGATGAGCTGATTGAGAAAAAAGGAGTGTAGTTATTAGGTGGTGGCAGGATAGGCTTCCCTGAAGAGAAAAGTTTTCAGGGATCGCTTGAAGGTGGATAGATTTGGGGCCATTCTCATCATCCTCCTCATGATCTTCCTCATCCTCCTCGTCCTCCAGAACTGTGATCTGGCTTGAATATTTTTGACCTGGCCTATGCTGGTGCAGGAACCCACCTTCTGAGCCACTTGCGAATGACTGGCCTGATAACCGTGGAAAATACCCCTCTTCCTCCTGCTCCTCCTCATCCTCCTGTGCCACATCCTCTTCCATCATCACCCGAAGTATTTTTTCAAGGAGACATAGAAATGGGATAGTTACGCTGAGAACAGCGTCATCGGCACTGGCCATGTTGGTGGAGTGCTCAAAACACCGCAATACGCTACACAGGTCTCGCATGGAGGCCCACTCGTTGGTGGTGAAGTGGTGCTGTTCCGCAGAGCGACTGACCCATGCGTGCTGCAGCTGAAACTCCACTATTGCCTGCTGCTGCTCGCACAGTCTCTCCAGCATGTGCAAGGTGGAGTTCCACCTTGTGGGCACGTCGTATAGGAGGCAGTGAGTGGGAAGGACGAAGTTCCGCTGCAGCGCAGACAGGTGAGCAGCAACAGGGTGAGAACGCCGAAAGTGCGCACAGACGGCCCGCACTTTCTGGAGCAGCTCTGACATATTCGGATAGTTTTTTTAGAAATTTCTGTACCTCCAAATTCAGCACATGTGCCAGGCAAGGGATGTGCATCAAACGGGCTAGGCCCAGAGCCGCTACGAGATTTCGCCCATTGTCGCACACCACCAGGCCGGGCTTGAGGCTCAGTGGCAACAACCACTCATTGGTCTGTTGTTCAATGCCCGTCCACGGCTCCTGCGCAGTGTGGGGTTTATCCCCCAAACATATCAGTTTTAAAACAGCCTGCTGTCGTTTCCCCCTGGATGTGCTGATGTTGGTGGTGAAGGTGTTACGCTGAGCGGATGAGTAGGTGGTCGAGGAGGAGGAAGCGCAGTAGGAGGAGGAGGCAACAGGAGGCAAAGAGAAATGCCCTGCAATCCTCGGTGGTGGAACGACATGCGCCAAATGGCTAGCCGGCTAAGGCACACCCGCCACTACATTTGCCCAGTGTGCAGTTAGCGAGATATAGCATCCCTGCCCGTGCTTACTGGTCCAGGTATCAGTGGTTATGTGGACCTTGCCACAGATGGCATTGCGCAGTGCACACTTGATCTTGTCCCCGACTTGTTTGTGCAGGGAAGGGATGGCTCGCCTGGAAAAGTAGTGGTGGCTGGGAACCACGTACTGTGGGACAGCCACCGTCATCAGGTTTTTGAAACTGTCCGTGTCCACCAAACGCAATGACAGCATTTCAAAGGCCAGGAATTTTGAAATGCTGGCATTCAGGGCCAGGGATCGTGGGTGGGTAGGGGGGTACTTCCTCTTTCTCTCCAGCGTTTGGGAGATGGAGAGCTGTAAGCTTTCATGGGACCCTTTGGAAATGCTTGGGGACGGTGGCGGACATGGTGGCGTTGCTGTCATATCGTCTGTTTGCTGGGTGGCAGGTGACACTGTCACTGTAGAGGTGGAGGAAGAGGCAGAGGCAGCAGCAGAAGAGGAAGCAGGAGGAGGCCGAGACCTTTCTTGGATTTTGAGGTAATTATTCCAATGCAGCTTGTGCCTTGAATTTAGGTGCCTGATCATGCAGGTTGTGATCAGGTTTAGAACATTTATGTCTCGGCTCAGGCTATCATTGCACAGCGTGCAAACCACTCGTGTCTTGTCGTCAGCACTTTGTCAAAGAACTGCCACATGGGGGAACGCATTTGAGCTGCCTTTGGTGTGCTAGGTCCCTGGGTGCGGTGGGTAGTAGCAGGCCTACTGTCTAGGGGACGCTCGCTCCGCTTTTGCAACCTGCTTCCTCTTTTGCTGTGCTGGTGCCTCTGTGCGACCACCACCTCTTCCTCCAAACTGCACCCGTCACTCGCATGACCCTCAGTCCAAGTGGGGTTTAGGACCTCATCATCCTCCTCCCCATCATCTTCCACCCACTCTTCACCACTGCCCTCCTTGTCAGTCTGCACACTGAGGAGAGCTGCAGCGGTTGGCACCTGTGTTTCGTCATCATCAGAGATGTGCTGTGCTGGTGTTTCCATGTCCTCATCCTGCAACAGAAGTGGTTGGGCATCGGTGCACTCAATGTCTTCCACTTCTGAGGCAGCGCTATGTGGAAAGCACACCAGGAGAGTCATCAAAAAGCATAAGAGTCTCTTGCATGACTTGGGGCCCAGACTGCTTGGCTAATTTACAAGGGGCTGCGGTGAAAGACAGAAGGCCATGGGGTTCAGGTGCCAACTCTGAGCTTTCATCAAGGGACTGGGAGGGAGACAATGTGAAGGAACTGGAGTCATTGTCAGCCATCCAATCTACTATCGCCTGTACTTGTTCTGGCCTCACCAATCGTTGAGCGGCATTCGGGCCTACCACATAACGGTGAAGGTTCTGTTGGCTACCTGAGGAAGGTGTTTCACGTGTGCGTGTAGCTGGCACACATCGACCATGTCCTCTCCTTCCAACAGGAGCTTCACCAACACGACTAACACCAGCAGCACCAGCAGTGCCATGACCATGTCCCTTATTTGATGCTCTCCGCATTGTGTCCGCAAATGTACTATGTAGCCCTATTTAAGTATTTATTAATACCAATTAATACCTTCTTTTTTTTTTTTGGAAAACACCAACTTAGACGCACTTTTTATTTTGGTGCAAGAACCCCCATGCAAAATTTTTGCAGTGACTTATGATCAATATTGCCAGGAGCTGGCAATACATTACAGCCGTGAGCAATTTTAGATGAAAATTTTTCCTTTACAAATGTCATTCTGCGGTGACACTGTTTTAAACATATAAAAAGAGTGAAACTAGCGCGCTCACCTTTCTGGCCACTAAGATTGTTTTCATTTTTTATTTATACCCGGACTGAAGCACTGTGATTTCTTTGAAGATTATATATATATGTTTTGCAGCACGGAATACTGCACTTTATATGATACATGTTTTGAAGCACAGATTGTTGCACTTTATATGAATATGCTTTGGAGCACAGACTGATGCACTTTATATATGTTTTGAAGCACAAACTTAAGCACCTTATATGATATATGTTTTGGAGCACAGATCATTGCACTTTATATGATATATGCTGTTTAGCACAGATTGTTGCACTTTTATTTAGCACAAGTCCCTTTGATATATATATATATATATTTTTTTTTTAGAATTGATTGTGAACTCATAGGGAGTGCACGTAACACATACATATGCACAATTCTTATATTTTAGCTTTATTTAAAGTGGTTTAGCATTACATAGCGCCGCTCCAGATTGCTTTCATTTGTACTACGGGTAGTTGTGACACCTGTGGAGTGGGCAGCTGTGCTGTAAATATCTACTCTGTTAATCTTAGTGGTCAGAAAGGTGAGTGCGCTAGTTTCACTCTTTTTATATGTTTAGAACAGTGCCACCGCAGAATGACATTTGTAAAGGAAAAATTTTCATCCAAAATCGCTCACGGCTGTAATGTATTGCCGGCTCCTGGCAATATTGATCATAAATCACTGCAAAAATTTTGCGTGGGGGTCCTGCTAAAATCCAAACCAGGCCCTTTTTATTAAATGTTGGCACTGCTCCAGATTGTTTTCATTTTTAACTGTTCTAAACATCACACTGATGAGCCACTTTGCAGGCAGACTAAGGGGACCCCCCAGACACAATATTTAAAGGAATATTTTTTTTTCACTTTAATCATGATTAAAATCCCTGCTCCTGAAAAAACAATCTTTTTTAAAACTATTTTTGGCATTGATACATGTCCCCTTGGGCAGTACCCAGGTCCCCATACACGTTTTATGGCAATAAAAAGGCAAAAAAAGCCTTTAAAATGAGCACTTTTGATTTTTCTTGTTCGAGTCCCATTGATTTTAATAGGGTTTGCATATTCAAACAAACATATTGCCCGTTCGCGCTGTTCTGGTGCTAACCGGGGGATGTTCGGCTCATCTCTATTTACAAATACCAGACTGTTTGGGATCTGTCATTTTGAGGCAGCTGTGCTACCATAGATCACAGTTTGGGTGGGAAAACTGGCCACATTTGTTGTGTTCTTCACTGAACTTGGAATAGACTAGGTTCAGGTTGAACTCTCATTTGTTCTGCACTCAAAGCTCATCCCTAGTTGTCATCATCAGGAAACTCACCATGAGACATACTGTTCAGCAATTGCTGAAGTGTATGCAAACAGGACAAGGCTGCAAAGGGGCTGCCAGAGGTCCTCAACACTGATATGTAACAATGGATTAAATCATTGGTCTCCAGACTTTCTAAACAAAGGACCAGTTTACTGCCCTTCATGTTTTATGTGGGCCAGCCTATAGCTGGTAGGAGTAGAAATTGCCCTGTTGTCAACAAGAGTAAGCAATACCCCATCATTGGTTTTAATTGGAGGCATAGTGCACCATTGTTGGTATCCCATAGTTTCCCATTGTTGGTATCAATTGGAGGAATAGTGCGCCATTGTTGGTATTAGTGTCAGGAATGGTGTGCCATTGTTGGTATCATTGGAAGAAATGGTGCCCCCGTTACTGGTGTCAGTGGGAAGAATAGTGCCCCAAAGGCTGGATAAAGGCAAGCAAAAGGCCACACCTGGCCCCCAGGTCATAGTTTGGAGACCACTGGATTAAATAAAGGTAAAAAATGTTTTTTTTTTTTTTTAAGATACATTGCACAGAGCCAATTAAATGTCATTCAGTTACATTTTATATTTACTTTAACTCCAGGAACATTTATATGTCAGAAGATGTATTAAAATTACAACATTTCTATAAAAGTCTGTTGTGGTTATGTCCCTTTTAAAGGATAACCTCACCTTTTTAGGAAAAAAATAAATGTACCTATTTTTGCAGAAAAAGAAAAAATATGCATTTATTTTTTCCTGTAGGAGGCTGGTATGTCCTGACAACATCCAACACTGAAGCTTACCAAGGGTTGACTCCAGTAAATGGGGATATGGTATCAGGAGGCACTGTTACGCTGCCCTAAATGGCAAAAACAACTATGGGGTTAAATTACTAAGGCTTCGTGTACACATAGCCTACATTGGCTGTGGGAAAATGCAAAATGCATTATGCATTTTGAGGCCAGCGGTCAAAATGTTCCTATGCTTCTGCGCTCAGGAGAGGAAGGTTGAGGGAGGTTAAAGCTCCACTAACCGCAGTAGCTCCTAAACTCTGGTAAAAGCCTATGTGCACATAGGCTTTTACGGAGTTGAGTTTAGGCGCTTTGGCAAAAAAAATGCCAAAAGCTCCTAAACCCAAATTTAGGAGCTGTAGTGACCATGGAGCCTAAAGGTAAATAGACTGCAGGTGCAGTTGCCTTCATTTTCCCCAGAGCTTAGTGAATGATGTGAAGCTCTGCTGACTTCTATCATCCAAGCATGAGCAAACAAAAATGAGCTTAATCACAGTCACTAAGCTCTGGGGAAAATTAGTGCAACTGCGCTTGCAAAGTGCAGTCTATTTGCCTATAGTAAATCACTGACAGTATATCCTTGAATTTATACAAATTTATTATAATACAATTTTGGATGGCATAACATAAATCGCACATGTGCTCCTTACCAGGCAGAATAGGAACTACATTTCTGACCAAGTTCAGAACACGAGACTTTATATTCGGTGAAAGGTATAAAAATGAAGGTGATGATTCCTCAATTACGGAGAACATATCACTTCCTTCCATTTGTGAAATGTCTGTAAGCTGTGCAATAGGGCAGAAGTTTCTTATTATTTCTGGAACATCTTCTTCATCATCACAGAAGAAAACCTTTACAGCAGGTTGTGCACATCTGGAATAAAAACACATCAATCAGATACTATATAAGATGGTGCATTACGATGAGACTGGCTTGCATTTATCTACATTGAGGATGAGTAAATCTGCCTGGGTTCAGTTCATGAACAGTTTTGCCAATCTTGCTAGAAGTTTGCGAACCTTATGTTCTTTCCTATTGAAGTCTATGGGCGGGGTAAATCTTGTTATTTAGTTGTGGCCATTCATAGAGCTGATAAGCAAGCTATTGTCAAGCAAAGGTGTTAAAGCCTAGCATCCCCACAAAGAACATGTACCAATGACAAAATGTAAAAATAAACATGCAAAAGTATTTATCTCTACACAGATTGTCAGCTCTCAACACACACTATGGATGCTTTGAGCCACCTTTTATAGAAAGGGCTTGGGTTATCCATTTATTGGTTCTTGTGACTCAACTGACCAAGAGCAAAGGCTATGCACTGGGTTATAGGTTGTCTTTTATTTCTGGTATGGAACCTGAGAAGTTTTGGCCAAGTATACACAAATTTGCAAACTTCATTAAGCCTGGGGATTTGCCGTAAACTCATGGTAGCTGTAGCGCTAAAGCTCTTGCCTAATCAACAAAATAAAAATTGGAGTACTATATAAAACACAAAGGTATATGTATGACAATTACATTTTACTTTTATAACAATGGCCAAATATAACCACATACACTAATATCCAGTGGGTATTTCACAGTAGTGATGGGCCGAACACCCTTGGTTCGGTTCGCACCAGAACTCCCGAACAGTGAAAAAGTTTGGACTCCTTTAAATATAGTGCCTGGGGGGGTCCCTATAGTCTGCCTGTAAAATGGCACATCTGTACCATGTATAGAACTGGCTGCAGCAAAACTGACATTTATTTTTTTTTTAAAATTACATTTAAATGGACTTCGTGGCTGCAAGCTATTGCCGGCAGCACGGCAATAAGAAAACAAAAGACAAAAACAGAGTGGGGTCCACCTTTGGGCCTGGTATGGATTTTGAGGGGAAACCCCACACCAAAACTTAAAAAAAACAGCGTGCAACCCCCCCCCCCAAAATCCATACCTGACCCGTATCCAAGCATGCAGCCTGGTAGGCCAGGAAAGTGAGGGGCCAACGAGCACCCCCTTCCTGAACCATACTAGGCCACATGCCCTCAACACGGGGGGAATGCTTTGATGGGGCCAGGGGGATGTTGATGGGGACAAGGGCTTCTTCCTGACAACCCTGGGCGGTAGTTGTGGGGGTCTGTAGACCATTCCTATATTTCAGACCGACCATTGAAGAAAAATGGCTGCAAGGTGGACACATTATTCTGGGGGGGGATACTATAACGTCCTCCCAGAATCGCGCACCTGGGAATATCTGGGACTGCTGGGCCCTTTGATGGAGCGATCATATGTAAACAAGCCAGTGCATGTCCAGCTTATCTCTCCCCTCTTTGTACCAATCAGTACAGTGTGAGAGGAGAGGGGAGAGATCAGATGCAGCAGCACTGTGAGCAGGATCTGTAGTGCCCACAGCGCTTCTCTGTGCCAGTCTGCAGTCATCCCCATCCATACTCAGCCATCCATCCTCAGCTGTCCATGTTCTACCATTCATCCTCAGTCATCCATCCTCAGCCATCCATGTTCAGTCATCCCCATACATGTTCAGTCATCCCCATACATGCTCAGTCATCCCCATCCATGCTCAGTCATGCCCATCTGTGCTCAGCCATCCCATCCATACTCAGCCATCTGATCCACACTCAGCCATCCCATCCATACTCTGCTCATCCCCATCCATGCTCATATGTGCTCAGTCATGCTCATCCGTGCTCAGTCATCCCCATCGTCTCTCAGTCATCCTCGTCCATGCTCAGTCATCCCCATCCATGCTCAGTCATCCTCATCCGTGTTCGGTCATCCCGTCCATGCTCAGTCATCCCTATACATGCTCAGTCATCCCCATCCATGCTCTGTCATCCCCATCCATGCTCTGTCATCCCCATCCATGCTCAGCCATCCCATCCATGCTCATTCATCCCCATTAGTGCTCAGCCATCCATGCTCAGACATCCCATCCATACCCTGCCATCTTCAAACTGTGTGTGAAAAGTCTATTTCAACCGAAGGGAGCCATATCAGTGTTGTTGTAAAATCATCTTAGATGATATGCCTCCCTCCGGTTCAAATAGACTTTTCACACACAGTTTGAAGATGATTATTTATACATTGTGTTGTGTATATACTTGTATACTATAGTATGTTTATTGTCTATTCTTTTATATATTCGTATTTATTTTTTATTTTTTCATGCTGCTGTAACAAAGAAATTTCCCCACTGTGGGACGAATAAAGGTTTATCTTATCTTATCTTATCTTATTTTACAACACTGATATGGCTCCCTGGGGCTGAAATAGACTTTTCACACACAGTTTGGAGATGATTTTAGAACAGTAATCTTTCCCTTAAAGCAACAGCTGGAACCTTTCCCTGTACAAGTTGGAGATTATTTTAGAAGAATAATCTTTCCCTTAAAGCAACAGACTCTACCTAGTCCAGTCAGATCATTCTGTGCAGCAGGGTGAGGTGTGAAATCTGTCCCTCAAAGCACCAGTACTAGTATCTCTCCCTAGTCCACAATCAGATCATTCAGTAATGCAGGATGAGATGTTCTGCAATCTGTCCCTCACAGAGCCAGCAGCATCCTCTCCCTAAACTACCCTGAGAGCATATGAAATGCAGCACGGTGACTCCAGCCCCATATAGAGGCTGGGTCACATGGTGCACTGGCCAATCACAGCCATGCCTTTAGTAGTCATCGTTGTGATGGCTTCTAGTGAAAACCAGTGAAACACTTGTTGATTGGCTGCCCTTGGCAGCTTTTCAACACGTGTAATAAAATACCATAATCCCGGACCCGAACCCG
Source organism: Glandirana rugosa (assembly GCA_018402905.1). Lineage (NCBI taxonomy): Eukaryota > Metazoa > Chordata > Amphibia > Anura > Ranidae > Glandirana > Glandirana rugosa. Next base: position 94,303 of record BLSH010507312.1, on the reverse strand, counting down.
GAATTTTTTTGAAAAGTCCGGGTTCGGGTCCGGGTCCCGGACACCCAAAAGTCCGGTACGGACCCGAACTTTACAGTTCGAGTTCGCTCAACTCTAATGACAACAAATTGATAAAGCAGATCCCTGAAGATTTTGTTGATGAAGTTTTGGAACACAGCTGGGGAGTTACACAACCCAAAGGGCATAACCGTGTATTCATAATGCCCATTTCTAGTGTTAAACCCAGTTTTCCATTCGTCCTCCTCCCTTATCAGGATCAGATTGTATGCACCCCTGAGATCCAACTTGGTAAAAATGGAGGCACCTTTCAACCTGTCAAATACCTCAGATATTAGGGGTAAGGGGTATTGGTTCTTGATTGTCACCACGTTTAAGCCTCAATAATCAATGCAGGGTCCAAAGGTGCCATCCTTTTTGGCAACAAAAAAGAATTCTGCTCCCACAGTTGACGAGGACTTCTGGATGAACCCTTTCTCTAGGTTTTCAGTGACATACTCTGACATGGCCTGGGTCTCAGGGATGGACAGAGGATAGACACTATCCCTGGGCAGAGTCGCTCCAGGTACAAGGTTAATGCTACAGTCAAAGGACCAGTGAGGAGGAAGCACTTCAGCTGATTTGTTGCAGAATACATCCCGGAAATCGCTATATGCAGCGGGAAGGGCAGAAGAAACTGAACTGGTGGCAACAGGAAGTCTCTCCTTTGGGGAAACCTTGAGTAGGCAGGATGAGAAACAGGAGGAGCCCCAAGCCAGTATCTGAAGTCCAGAAGTCCAGTCAAGGTGTAGGAAATGGAGCTTTAACCGGGTAAGGCCCAATACGATGTGGGTCTAGGCCTTAGGTAGGATAAGAAAGGATATCTCCTCCTGGTGAAGTATTCCTACCGACATCTTAACAGGAAGGGTCTGGAAGTGGATAGGGACCCCTGGAAGAACAGTACCATCTATCGCTGAGACCACCAATGGAGTGGCGAGGGACGAAAGGTAAGTTTCATGGAAGATGCAGTTCTCCAGTCCATAAAGTTGCCCGCAGCTCCGGAGTCCAAGACCTAATGAGAAGAAACACCGTCGTGAAGGAACACCGACAGAAGGAGACATGAAGGTTATGTTTCTGGGTACAAAATTCCACCTTCCAGATGTAATAGACCAGAGCGTTTTCCAGATGAAAGCGAGAAAGTGTCACAAAAATGACCTTTGCCCCCACAGGCCCAGAGTTCTGCACCTAGAAAGTTCCTCGAGAGATAGCCTGGTCTGGCCCAGCTGTATAGGTTCCTCAGCTGACAGGGGATGCTCCACGGGTCGCAGAGAGGGGAGCTCAGATTGACTAGAGACTTAGGGGTGCAGGCGTCTTTTTTCTAGGGTTCTCTCCTGAAAGCAAATGTCGATCTGGTTACACAGGAAGATCATATTGTCCAGATCAGTGGGGATGGTTCTTCCCACTAATTCGTCCTTCACTCGGTCAGAGAGGCCCTGTAAAAAGGTTGCAACTAAGACCTCATTGTTCCAGTTCAGCTTGCAGTTAGAATCCGAAAATGAAGAGCATACTGCCCCACAGAAATAGACTCTTGGCAGAAGCCTATAAGTGCGATGGCCATAGAAGAGACACGACCTGGTTCCTCAAAGATGTTCCAAATGATTTTCAAGAAACTAGACAGACTAGAAACCACTGGGTCACTCTTCTCCCACAGAGGGGCAGCCCAGGCTAAAGCCTCGCTGTGACAGGAGAGAAATAATGTAGTCTACCTTCACCTAATCAGACGGAAAGTTTTGAGGCTGAAGCCCAAAATGAATGGTGCACTGGCTGAGGACCCCCCTGCAGGTCTTAGAGTCCCAAGAGAAATGGGACGGAGCTGGTAACTGCAAAGGGTTTGTGGATGCGAGTGTGACTGGAACAGATACAGCAGCAGGTTGTGGTTGAGGTTGTCAAACTGGGGGTCCTAAGGAGGCCTGAAGCTGCTCAAAGAGGGAAGCCAAATCCTGAAGAAATCACATCATCTGGGTCTGATTACACTCATGGACTATGCCCTGCAGTGGATCATCTGCGGGTAGCAGCACATCAGCCAGGTCCATGGCCGATCAAACTGTCAGGTCACCTGATGGCAGGTGACAGGTGCACACCGCTGGGGTAGGGGCACAACGCTAAGTTGTGGACCCTTAGCTGACTGTGAATGGGGCTCTGGATGGTTCAGGGAAGAGGGTCCACTGGAGCACTGACACAGATACACAGGGAGCTAGAGCATAGGTTTCCCCAGGGCATGAGTCTAAGAGTCAGCAGGTTTTCACCAGGGCCTCTGATGGTGAGGATGGACTTGGCTGCAACTGGCTCCGGGTTGTGGCCCCCAGGGTCTTCCAGCTCACACTCATGGCTGGCTACTGGTGAATAAAGGAAGCAGCAGTGCAGGACAACAAGGGATAGTCAGTAAGATAGCCAAGGGTCAAGGCAACAAACAGACAGTGATAAACAGGAGAGCACGTCAAGATCGGGGTAACCAGCAGACAGGAATGCTCACAAACAAGCCAAGGTCAGGGTAACAAGCAGACAGGAATAGTCATGAAGAATCCAAGGTTGGTAAGGGTCTGGTATAGATTTTGGGGGGACCCTATGCAGTTTTTTTGGCATGGGGGTTCCCCTTAAAACCCATAGCAGACCGAAGGGCCTGGTATGCTCTTGGAGGGGGACCCCATGCCATTTTTATTGATTTGGCGTAGAGTTCCCCTTCAAGATCCTCAGAGCACAAGTCACATGCCACAGTCGGATCAGTTAAGACAATGATCCGACTTTGATCTGACTTTAATGCTTTTCAATGGGCTGAAGTGGGATCAAAGTCGGACAAAAGTAGTACAGGAACCTTTTTCAGTCGGTCTGACTTTGAAAAACACAAGTCGGACCAGTTAAGACAGCTCTCATAGGGATTCATTGTTTTTGTCACCTAATGCGACTTGTGCTTCTAATGTCAGTCCGAGAATCAGACTAGTGTGAACCCAGGCTAACTTTCACACAGACCAAATAAAAAACACTAATTTAGGTTACTTTTACCAAAGATATGTAGCAGTATAAACTGTTGGCCAAAATTTATGAAGAAAAATTACTAATTTGCAAAATTTTATAACAGCGCAAGAAATAAAAAAACAAGTGGTGATTAAACACCACCAAAAGAAAAAGGAATTTTTTTGTATAACCGCAAAAATCCTTTTCTCTGAGTTCACTGACAGACGCAGCATTCTTATGACACATGGGGTTATGCTCATCCTACTAGGAGTAGCCTAGGCAAAACAAACAAAAGTGTAGGTTGGCCCCTCCCAGGGGGCCGTCCTCACCTTAGCATATAATCCCCCTGCTCTGTACAGCACATCAGTACGTAACAAGCCGTACAAAACCAACGCAGAGGGGTGGGTGCTGCGTCTGTCAGTGAATTCAGAGAAAAGGATTTTAAGGTAAGTTATACAAAAAATCCCTTTTTCTCTTCAGTTCACTGACAGACGCAGCATTCTTATGACACATGGGGACGTCCCAAAGCTGTGCCAATCAAGAGGGGTGGGCAAAATCATAACAACTGTACCCAACAGAAAAACGCCCTCTCAGGCGGCGCTAACCGCGTCTATACTGCCGCTTGTAATACCTTGTGGCCAAAAGCAGCATCCGAGGATGCTGCAACATCAATTTTGTAAAACTTAGTAAACAAGTGCACTGAGGCCCAAGTAGCTGCCTTGCACACCTGAGACACCGAGGCTTGGTGTCTAAATGCCCAGGACATACTAACTGCCCTGGTGGAATGAGCCGTGACTGGAAACGGGGGAACCTTACCCCGAATCTCATATGCATGAGTCACGGTCTTCCGTATCCAACGAGACACGGTAGCTGACGAGGCCGCCATACCTTTGCGCGGCCCTTCCGTCAGCAAAAATAAAGAATCAGACTTCCGAAAGGAAGCTGTAGAACTTAAATACACCCGCAAGGCCCTCACCACATCCAAAGAATGCAGCTCAACTTCTCTGGGATGTGATGGGTGCGGGCACAATGAGGGGAGAACAATATCCTCATTTAAATGAAAAGAAGAAACCACCTTCGGAAGAAACGAAGGGGAAGGTCGCAAAACTGCCTTGTCCTTATGGAGGACCAGGTAAGGTGACTTGCAGGATAATGCTGCTAACTCCGACACCCGCCTGGCGGATGTGATAGCTACCAGAAAGGCCACCTTCTGCGACAACAACTGTAAGGGAAAATCCCTAATACTTTCATATGGCGGTTTCTGCAACACAGAAAGCACCAGATTCAAATCCCACGGTGCCAAAGGCGACCGTATCCAAGGAGCCACATGATGTACCCCCTGTACAAATGTACGGATCAATGAATGAGACGCCAAGGGCCGTTGAAAAAGTATGCTTAAGGGGCCGAAATCTGCCCCTTAAGTGTACTTAACGCCAGGTTCTTGTCCAGAACTTGCTGCAAAAATGCCAGTATTTTGGATACTCTATATGAGTGGAGGTTCCAACCCCCTGCCTCGCGCCAGGTAATGTAGGCCTTCCAGGTCCTATGATAAATCTTACGTGAGGAACTCTTACGTGCTTTTATCATAGTCGGGATTACGGAGTCCGGGGACTCAATAGCCAAGCCGTCAAAACCAGCGAGGGTAAAGCAGGGTGCAAGATGGGCCCCTGCAACAGCAGGTCCCCATGAAGCGGAAGCTGCCACGGAACCTCTGCCACTATCTGTACTACGTCGGTGTACCAAGGGCGCCGGGGCCAAGCCGGAGCTACCCGGATTGTCTGGATTTCCTCCGCCTCTACCCCACTTACGACCCACGGAAGAGCCTTTAGAGGAGGAAAAATGCACAGCAGCCGATACTGCCCTCAAGGCCTGTGAAACACTGCCCCCCGAAGGATCAGAGCCGCCTCCACGGCTGTTGCTGCGCTTCTTGTTCCGCCCTGATGGTTTACGTATGCCACCTCCGTGGCATTGACCGACTGAACCAGAACCGGGCGGCGCAGCCCTACTGTCCCACGGGACAGGCAGAGCTTGATCGCTCTCAGTTCCGGTACCTACATCGACCAATTGAGGGGAAGAAAACTTCTCCCCCCCTTTAGGGCCGGAACCTGAATCCCCCAAACCAAGGGTTCCCGGGACTGACACTCCGACCTGATCGGCCTGTCCAGGGATAGAGGAGATTTGTCCCACCGCAACTAAATTGCCTTCCGCAGGAGCCGAGTGTTCTGGGCATAAGGTATCGCTTCGCAAGTCGACCCCATGAGCCCCAACACCCGTATACAGAACCGTAAGGAGAACCACTGGCGCGATCACAGGGTTCGCCCTGCCTAAAGCATTATAAGCTTGCTCGGTGTTAGGAACACCCCAGCCTGTACCGTGTCCGGAATCAGACCCAGGTACTCCGGTTGGCAAGCTGGCGTTCAGGATGACTTCTGTCTGCTGAGCGCCTGACTGGCGCCTAGAGGCACCTCCTGACGCTTCTGCGGAAGCCTCACGTTTGAGGGGAAGGACTTTTCTGGGGGCAGAGAGCTGCTTGCAACCCCCAGAAACCGGCCCCCACCCGTGCGGCGGGTGGGGGCCACCCATCATGCGGAGGCAGGCTTGTCCTCCGCTTTCTCAAGCTTACGCTGCCAGGGCCTTTTGCTGTGGCCTGTGAACGCCTTCCCAGCCTTACCCACTGGGCCAGGCGCCCGAAAAAACTTCTGACCAGAAGAGACAGGACCCTGCCTACGACGAAGATCTTGTCGCTTCGGCTCTGGAAGGAAAGTACTCTTCCCTCCCGGGAAATACTTAATAATCGTATCCAACTGTGGGCCAAACAGATGCCCTCCCTGAAAGGGCAGGTCTGCCAGAGCTTTCTTTGAAGCCTGATCGCCCGACCAAGAGCGGAGCCACAGCACCCGCCTGATGACAATTGAAAAAACAGACATTTTTGACAATATGGGGAGAAGATCCAAAGCCGCATGGCATATGTAGCGGAGACCTTCTTCCAAATGTTGCATACGCTGTACCTCAGCCTGTGCACATTCACTAGACAAACTAGTGCACAGTGCGGCATCGTGCTCGCGAAGAGACTGTGCCGCCATAGCAGTTGCTAGCGCCGGTCGCATGGCTGACCCAGCCAACAAGAATAGTGCTTTAGACACTGTCTCTGTGTGGCGATCGGCCGCCTCTTTAAAGGATGGAGACCCCTCCAAGGGGATGGTGGTTGCCTTATTCACGCGAGCCACGGCTGAGTCCACCACCGGGGAAGCCCATCTCTTAGTAAAGCTTTCCTTAAAGGGGTAGCGAGCAGCAAAGCTTTTAGGCAAAGCCAAGGAACTTGGTGGCTTCCGCCATTCCTTGAACACTGCCTGTTCAAACACCTGATCATAAGGGTAAGCCCTAGGGGACCTAGGGGGTCTAAGCGGTCCACAAACATATGCGGACTCATGCGACTCCCCTGTTTGGTACAGTCGCATAGAGTCGCGAATATCAGTGATCAGTGCTTCCACTATCGCTTTATCCCACAAACTAGGAGCCTCCTGATCCTCTTCGCCCTCTGAGGGTGGCTCACCCTCTGAAAGATCCACAGGTGTGACCACTGAGGCGCTTTCTAGATCTGAATCCTCCCCTGAGGAAAGAGGAGGGGGTGGGTGCTTCTGGGGGCCCCGGGCACCCCTGCCCGGGGAAAGAACTCCCCAAACACCGCCCTCAGTTGTTCCAAGGACACTAATGATCCTGGGGTGGACTGTAGATCTGCAGGTATACCTGCCATAGAATTGCCGGCCTCTGACATCTCAGCCCGGCACCCCCGCTGTGTAACCACCACCTCTACCCCACAAATCAGCCAGGGAGACCCGGGCAGATTACACCCACCGCTACCGGCACCCAGGAAGCGCCAGCTATACTTGCTGTTTGATGCCTCAGCACTCCAACCGAAGAGCAATGCCCATGAACTGCTGCACGTCAGGAGCTTGCTACTGTGTGTCAGCCATGCCGTTCAAGCAAAAACCGGAAGCCCACACCCGTTTTTAAGGACTTCCTGCACAAGGACTGCAGTTCTCTCAACCGACCACTGGAGGCCGCCAGAGAGCAGGCTGGAAACCACATGGTTCTCAAACAATGGACGCTGCCATTACACACGTGCGGTCGGCCACGAACGAGCGGTGCTCCAAAATCCAATGGCGACGACCCACCTAACACATTGCTCCGGACGGTTGGTGCAGATTCGAACGGTTAGTGCAAAGGTGCCTGCGGGGGATTGAGGGGGGAGGGGGAGTGGGGGAAGGCCTCTAACAGACCCCCACCGGCTGACCACCACAGAGCTGCCCAGGTGCCCACTCTCCATGCCTCTAGGGCGGAAGATGGGTTCACTCACCAATCCGATGGACGCAGCGGGTAGCCACCCAGAGCAGACCTACCTCCCCGCAAGAAGGCATGCTGCTGGCCAGGCCACTGGACAGGTGAACCAGTCACTGGCCTCTAGTGGGTTTTAGCCACTGGCCGCCCGCACGGAATGGGCGCTATGCGGTGGGCCCCCCTAAGGGGGTTCGGATAGTGTTGGCCGGACTGGGGAAAGATTAGGATTCGAGATATCCTCTATACCACCAGCCAGCTTCTTGATAGCAGTCTTCCTTAGATGAATCTTCAGGAGACCGCTGCTCCCATAGGGAACCAGGTCTACTCCTTGCACTAGGCAAATAAAAAGTGATGTGCTGTACAGAGCAGGGGGATTATATGCTAAGGTGAGGACGGCCCCCTGGGAGGGGCCAACCTACACTTTTGTTTGTTTTTCCTAGGCTACTCCTAGTAGGATGAGCATAACCCCATGTGTCATAAGAATGCTGCTTCTGTCAGTGAACGGAAGAGAAAGCTCTATTTGTGTGAAAAAAGGAAAAACATCTCATATGGGTGCAATGTTCCATGACTGAGTAATTGTCATTCAAAATGTGAGAGCACTGAAAGCTGAAAATTGATTTGGTAAGGAAGGGGGTTTAAGTGCCCAGTGGACAAGTGGTTAGAAAAAAAAGTCCCCCCGATGTAGAACGTCAATCACCATGCCCGCCGCACTGCTGGACCTTAAAAAAGAAAGAAAGATGCTCCGGAGGCTAACATCCGACTGCCGGCTCCTCTGTTTGACAGTTCTTAAATAGCTAGACAAGGGTCTTAAATAGACATGATGGGTTAGTGATGTCACAAAGAGGCGGGGCCACCAGGTGACAGATCACAGGGTGCCTTGGCGGGGCCTGTAGCTTAGGCATACATTTGCAAATTTGTGCAACTAAACCCCTGTTTTTAAACGCGTACTGTTAGACAGGTTAATTTGGCTAGTTGTAGCTGGCCAGTAAGTAGAGCTTGGTATTTGCCTTGGATTTATCCCTGGCCCTTGTTTTTGCTATTTGTTGCCCTCCAATGCTCCTTGCTGCTAAGGCCAGTTATAGGTGTAGGCAGTGATCATTGTTTAGTTTGACATCACCAGGTGGCCCCACTCCTTGCCTTTTAAAAACTGTGAGGAAAAGGAGCGGGCGGTCGGTGGTTAGCTTTCGTTGTGGGTGGAACATTTTTTTCCGGGTTCGGCGGTGCGGCGGGCTTGTGATTGATGATGGATCTACATCGGGGGACATTGTATTTTTATTTTTTTTAATAAAGGAATTCTCAAAAACCGGTCTACTGTTTTTATGGTGACTGAGTAGGAGTCCAATGTACCTCATATTCATTTACATGAGGGGGGGGCAGGAGGGGATTTTCAAATTCCGATAAACCCCCTGCTCATGAATCACCACAACCACAGCCCAGATTTGTTGAGAAGAGGCCCTTGTCCCCATCAACATGGGGACAAGATGCTTTAGGGTGGGGGCAGAGCAGAGCCCCCCCCGCCCCAAAGTACTGACCAAGTGTTGAGGGCATGTGGCCTGGTATGGTTCAGGAGGGGGGGCACTTGCTCGTCAGCTTTCTGACCCCATTCCTTAACAGTCTATTGACTGTGTGCTCTGTGAGGGAACATCCTACCGAACGCACAGAAAATGTAGGTTTTCGACAAATACCCGAATGGGCGATGTTCGGGCTAAACTTAACCGAACCTCTCGCCCATCCCTATTTGACAGGTATGGTCTCAGTTAACCACTTCCCGACCACATTGCGTACAATTACTGTGGCTTTGTGGCTCATTACCGTGAAGCACTACAGGTCGGGCAGAATCGATGTCCACAGGCAACCCGTGATCGCCTGTTACAGAGGAAGAACGGGGAACTGCTAATGTAAACACAGATCTCTTATGTCCCTGACAGCCCAGCCCCCATACAGTTAGAACACACATAGGAAACACAGTTATTCCCTTCATTGCCCCCTGCAGGTTAACCCCTTCCCTGCCAGTGACATTTACACAGTAATCAATATATTTTTTTTTTTTAGATCTGATCGCTGTATAAATGTCATTGGTCCCAAAAAAGTGTCAAAAATTCCCGACATGTCCGCTGGAATATCACAGCCCCAATAAAACTCGTAGATCGCCGGCAATACTAGTAAAAAAAAAAATAAAAAATGGCATAAATTAATTCTCATGGTTTGTAAACGTGGCAATTTTTGCGCAAACCAATCAATATATGCCAATTCCGTTTTTTTACCACAAATATGTAGAAGAATATACATCGGCCAAGACTGATGAATACATTTTTTTAAATTTTTTTTTGGACATGCATTATAGCAAAAAGTTAAAAATATTGTTTTTTTTTCATAATTGTCGCTCTTTTTTTGTTTATAGCGTTGATCAGAAGTGACGCAGAGGTGACCAAATACCACCAAAATAAAGCTCTATTTATGGGAAAAAAAGGACGTCAATTTTGTTTGGGTACAACGTCGCACGACCGCGCAATTGTCAGTTAAAGCGACGCAGTGCCGAATCACAAAAAGTGCTCTGGTCATTTAGGGGGAAATCCTTCCAGGGCTGAAGTGGTTAATGTAAGTGACATGCCCACTGCAAGACATTATTACCTTGTCAAGGAAGTACTTTACTCCCTATTCATCTTCTTTACTAGGCTGCAGATATTATGGGAGGAAAGGATTCTCATCCCACAAATGCTTGTGGTATTAAAATATTCTGGGTGTTTGGAAAAATAAGTCAATGTTCTGTTTGAGCTTTGATTTCCTCTATAGATGCATCTACTTGCACGTGATTTCCTTAAAGCATTGTTTTTACCTGTTAACTAATATGAAGGACAATTGAGTGCAGAGTGAGCAATGGACTCCAAATTTCCAAAACATTATCAGAGTGGGTTTTATATTAGTTACACTTCTCTAGCTCAGAGTAGTAGTGAACTGCTCTCTCCTTTCCCAAGAGGAAGGTAAAGGAGAGATGGCTGCGCACTAGGGTTGCCACCTCATCCCTTTAAACCTGAACACATATGAATTACACAGGTTGTTCTGTGGCTAATTTAATGCAGATAAGGCACTGAGTGAGTTTAATTAGCACCTTAAAGCGGAGGTCCGAGGGCTAAAAAAAAAATTAAAAGTCAGCAGCTACACATACAGTAGCTGCTGACTTTTAATATTAGGACACTTACCTGTCCTGGAGTCCAGCGATGTCGGCACCCGCCGCCGATCTTCGGATCGGGGGACGGGTGCAGCCGCCTCCATCGCGGGTAAGGGAACCCGGACGTGTAAGCAGTACAGCTTCACGCCGGGCACCTTACTGCGCATGCCCGAGGCTCTGCCACGCTCTGCTACTGGCCAGGCGGCCAGAAGCAGAGCGAGCAGGGAGGAGGGAGCCGGGCTGCTGACGTCAGCGGCCGTGTCCACCGGCCAGAGCTCCCGGATGTGTGGAAAAGGACACCTGTCTAAAGACAGATATCCTCTTCCCCCTCCCCCCCGAAAGGTGCCAAATGTGACACCTGAGGAGGGGAGGAATCCAACCAGCGGAAGTTCCACTTTAGGGTGGAACTCCGCTTTAATCAGCCACAGAACAACCTGTGTAATTAATATGTGTTCAGAAATCCTCAGTGTGGATCTCTTACCTGGAGAAGCGGTCCTCCATGTTGTGCTTTCCCAAGAGGAAGCCTGAGTTCAAAGATTAAGTTAATTAAAGAGAATGGGAACGTGAGTTGTAAATGACAAAGCTTTTCAGCGTGGCATAACAAGAATTATACGCTAAGGTGACCAGATTTTCAAAATTAAATCTGGGAACATATTTTTTTTTTTTATTCGCAATAGTTAACTATTTTATAAGCATATTTTCCTCAAATTATATATGCAGTATATGTGGTACGTGTTTATGGAATGATTGTTTGATATATACAGTATGTTATTTCTCACTTTTCGTCCATGAGATAAGAAAAAATCGTAGTAAAGGGCCAATCACAGTGGTCCTTTACCATGTGATCAGCCGTGTCCAATCACAGCTGATCAAATGTAAACAGACTTGCTGGTTATTGGCAGTACATTGCTCACGTGCTGTCACAGCCTGTGATCAATGCAGGCCCATCAGTGCCCATTAGTCTTGCCTATCAGTGCCCATTAGTGCCACATATTAGTGCCCACCAGTGCAGCCTATCAATGCCTATCAGTGCTGCCCATCAATGCCTCCTCATTAGTGCCACCAATCAGTGCCTCCTCATCAGTGCTGCCTATCAGTGTCCATGTGTTGCCTATCATTGCCCATTAGTGCCACCTAACAGTTTCCATCAGTGCAGCCTATCAGTTCTCATCAGTGCTGCCTCATGAGCGCCCATCAATGCCACCTCACTAGTGCTGCCTCATGAGTGCCCATTAGTCCAGCATTTTAGTGCCACCTTATGGGTGCCCATCAGCACCACCTCACTAGTCCTACCTCATGAGTGCCCATCAGTGTAGGCTTTTAGTGCCACCTCACCAGTGCAGCCTATCAGTGCCCATCAGTGCCACCTCATCAGTGCTGCCTCATGAGTGCCCAACAGTGCCGCCTCATCAGTGCCCATCAGTGAAATGTATCAGTGCCCATTAATGCAGCCTATCAGTGCCCATCAGTGCCACCTCATCAGTGCTGCCTCATGAGTGCCCATAAGTGCCAGCTCATTGGTGCCCATCAGTGCAGCCTATCATCAGTGCCACCTATCAGTGCCATCTCATGAGTGCCCATCAGTGTAGCCTATCATCAGTGCCATCTCATGAGTGCCCATCAGTGCAGCCTATCATCAGTGCCACCTATCAGTGCCATCTCATGAGTGCCCATCAGTGCAACCTATCATTAGTGCCACCTATCATTGCCATGGGATCAGTCACAGCTGATCAAATGTAAACAGACTTGCTGGTTATTGGTAGTACTTTGCTCACGTGCTGTCACAGCCTGTGATCAATGCAGGCCCATCAGTGTCACCTATCAGTGCCCATGAGTCTCACCTATCATTTCCCATTAGTGCCACCTATTAGTGCCCACCAGTGCAGCCTATCAGTGATCCCTATCAATGCCTTCTCATAAGTGCCACCCTTCAGTGCCTTCTTATCAGTGCCACCCATCAGTGTTGCCTATCATTGCCCATTTTTTGCCATCTATCAGTGTCCATCAGTGCAGCCTATCAGTGCCTATAAGTACCACCTCATCAGTGCTGCCTCATGAGTGCCCATAAGTGCAGCCTCATGAGTGTCCATCAGTGCCACCTATCATCAGTGCCACCTATCAGTGCCATCTCATGAGTGCCCATCAGTGCAGCCTATCATCAGTGCCACCTTTCAGTGCCATCTCATGAATGACTATCAGTACAGCCTATCATCAGTGTCACCTATCAGTGCCATCTCATGAGTGCCCATCAGTGCAGACTATCATCAGTGCCACCTATCAGTGCCCTTAACCATGGGATCAGCCGTGTCCAATCACAGCTGATCAAATGTAAACAGATTTGCTGGTTATTGGAAGTACTTTGCTTGCATGCTGTCACAGCCTGTGATCAATGCAGGCCCATCAGTGCCACCTATCAGTGCCCATTAGTCTCACCTATAATTTCCCATTAATGCCACCAATCAGTGCTACCCATCAATGCCTCCTCATAAGTGCCACCAATCGGTGCCTCCTCATCAGTGCATCCCATCAGTGTCGTCTATCATTGCCCATTAGTGCAATCTATCAGTGTCCATCAGTGCAGCCTATCAGTGTCTATCAGTGCCACCTCATCAGTGATCATCAGTGCTGCCTCATCAGTGCCACCTATCAGTGGCTATCAATGATAACCACGCCCACCCAGTCGAAAGGGAGGCGGGTGGATCAAGCTTGGTTGAATGGAAAAGGCAGGCGGAGATTCTGCCATAAAACAAGATAGAGCCTTCAGTACTCGTCTCCTTCTCCTGGGACGGCATTGTTTTGGCCGATCATAAGCATCTTGGGTACTGGCCCTCTCTCTGCCTCCTTGTATTTCTTCCGCCTTCAAAGCCTCTGCAATAGGACCCAGTCACTAGAACTTGCGCCTCCACCAATAGGAAGTGTCCTGATCACATAGGTAGTGACGTGTACACCTGGAGGAAGGACATACCGGATGTAAACAAAAGGGGAGCGGATTTGGGTCTTGAACATCAAGTAACCGCAGATTCAGCTATTTTCTCTTCAGCTTCACCTTTCTTTTCTCTTGGTATACCCCACATTCCTGACTGGAGAGAGTGGACTAAGCAGATCCGGACACAACCGTGGAAGTATCTAGGCTCCATGCCAGTATTACGCTGCAGATCTAGGAGGATATATACATAGGCTCCCTTTGATCTCCTATAATAAGAGATCAACAGCTTGGGGTAAGCGCAACAATTGCACGGTGGTGGGATTCATCACGCAAGTTTGTTTCTGGCACGGTGGCACTTTATGATGCATACTTGCACATGACACTTTAAAAAAGAATTATGCTTTTTGAACTTTTACTTTTTGGATTTTCATGGTTTACAGTGGAATTATCTACCAAGGATTTGAATGAACTTTTTGCTTTCCTTTTACACTGGTTACACAGGATCGTGAGTTTTTAGCGTGACACTTTCACTGTATTATTTGCTTTATGTGTTTATATCCCACTCCTAGAGTTGCAGCTACTTTGTAAACATATTGTTTTGTTGACATTTCAGAAGTTAATATTTTATCTCAGGGGCGCAATATATTTCCAGTGTTTTCCATTCACTCAGAACAGGCCTTGCATGGTCGACCAAACAAGTTTAGTGCACATGCTCAGCATCATATCCATAGGTTGTCTTTAGGAGACAGATGTATGAGTGCTGCCAGCATTGTTGCAGAGGTTGAAGGGTTGAGGGTGGGGGGTCAGCCTGTCAGTGCTCAGACCATACGCGCACACTGCATCAAATTGGCCTGCATAGCTGTCATTCTAGAGGGAAGCCTCTTTTAAAGATGATGCACGTGAAAGCCTGCAAACAGTTTGCTGAAGACAAGCAGACTAAGGACATGGATTACTGGGACCACGTCCTGTGGTCTAATGAGACAAAGATTAACGTATTTGGTTCAGATGGTGTCAAGCGTGTGTGGCGGCATCCCGGTGCGGAGTACAAAGACAAGTGTGTCTTGCCTACAAGACTGCACAATAGGTTTCCCTCTCTGTCAGCTGGGTACAGCCTACCGCTGTACCTAGCTCCTACCTCTCATTGCAGGACACTCAGCCACATAGGCCTTACCGTGTACCGGATCTGTGTAACGCTCCGCATAGAAACTGGATCCAGGGTGGAGCATACACCTATGCCTGCTGGGAGCTCTTGTAGAGGCCTTAATGAGCCAGCTCCACTCAGCTGGGCTCATTACTCCTGCAAGACTCCCAGCACTCCCCCTAGTGGTAGCCATGCACATAGAGTATGAACCTGGGGCAAGTGTATCTGCCATCTTGAACGCACCCAGGTGATTTTACCTGCCAGCTGTCACAATATATATATATATATATATATATATATATATATATATATATATTACTGTGTGTGTGTATATATATATACAGTCAATGCAGGCAGTGTGATGATATATATATATATATATATATATATATCATCACACTGCCTGCATTGACTGTATATCATTTACACTGAATGCACTGTATATAGTCTACACTGAATGCAGTATATATATATATTTTTTTTTTTTTTTTTTTTTTACACCCCTCACATTTTTTAAAATATTTTATTCTATCTTTTCATGTGGCAACACTGGAGAAATTACACTTTGCTACAATGTAAAGTAGTGAGTGTACAGCTTGTATAACAGTGTAAATGTGCTGCCCCCTCAAAATAATTCAACACACAGCCGTGAATGTCTAAACTGCTGGCAACAAAAGTGAGTACACCCCTAAGTGAAAATGTCCAAATTGGACACAAAGTGTCAATATTTTGTGTGGCCACCATTATTTTCCAGCGCTGCCTCAACCCTCTTGGGCATGGAGTTCACCAGAACTTCATAGGTTGCCACTGGAGTCCTCTTCCCCTCCTCCATGACAACATTACAGAGCTGGTGGATGTTAGAGACCTTGCGCTCCTCCACCTTCCATTTGAGGATGCCCCACAGATGCTCAATAGGGTTTAGGTCTGAAAACATGTTTGGTCAGTAGATCACCTTTACCCTCAGCTTCTTTAGTAAGACAGTGGTCATCTTGGAGGTGTGTTTGGGGTCATTATCATGTTGGAATACTGCCCTGTGGCCCAGTCTCCGAAGGGAGGGGATCATGCTTTGCTTCAGTATGCCACAGTACATGTTGGCATTCATGGTTCCCTCAATGAACTGTAGCTCCCCAGTGCTGGCAGCACTCATGCAGCCCCAGACCATGACAATCCCACCACCATGCTTGACTGTAGGCAAGACACACTTGTCTCCTCACCTGGCTGCTGCCACACACGCTTGACACCATCTGAACCAAATAAGTTTATCTTGGTCTCATCAGACCACATGACATGGTTCCAGTAATCCATGTCCTTAGTCTGCTTGTCTTCAGCAAACTGTTTGCGGGCTTTCTTGTGCATCATCTTTAGAAGAGGTTTCCTTCTGGGACAACAGCCATGCAGACTAATTTGATGCAGGGTGCGGCGTATGGTCTGAGCACTGGCAGGCTGACCTCCCACCCCATCAACCTCTACAGAAATGCTGGCAGCACTCATACGTCTCTTTCCCAAAGACAACCTCTGGATATGACGCTGAGCACGTGCACTCAACTTCTTTGGTCAACCATGGTGAGGCGCTGTTCTGAGTGGAACCTGTCCTGTTGAAACCTTGTGTGGTCTTGGCCACTGTGCTGCAGCTCAGTTTCAGGGTCTTGGCAATCTTCTTATAGCCTAGGCCATCTTTATGTAGAGCAACAATTATTTTTTCAGATCCTTTAGAGAGTTCTTTGCCATGAGGTGCCATGTTGAACTTCCAGTAACCAGTATGAGAGGCTGAGAACGATAACACCAAATTTAACACACCTGCTCCCTATTCACACCTGAGACCTTGTAACACTAATGAGTCACATGACACTGGGAGGGAAAATGGCTAATTGGGCCCAACATTTTCACTTAGGGGTGTACTCACTTTTGTTGTCAGCGGTTTAGACATTAATGGCTGTGTGTTGAGTTATTTTGAGGGGGCAGCAAATTTACACTGTAATACAAGCTGTACACTCACTACTTTACATTGTAGCAAAGTGTCATTTCTTCAGTGTTGTCACATGAAAAGATAGAATAAAATATTTGCAAAAATGTGAGGGGTGTACTTTTGTGAGATACTGTATATACAGTATAGTGTATATATATATATATATATATATATATATATATTTATACGCTGCATTCAGTGTAGACTATATACAGTGCATGCTTGGATAAGGGTCTGGCATAGATTTTAAGGGGAACTCCACATCAAAATAAAACAAATTGGCATAGGGTCCCCCCAAAATCCATACCAGACCCTCATCCAAGCATGCAGCCTGGTAGGGCAGGAGACCAAACCGTACCAGGCCACATGCCCTCAACATGGGGACGGTGCTTTGGGGTCCCTAAATTTTATAACAAAAGCTCACCTCCCCATTACACTCAGTCTGTAGCTCCAGGCAATCCTGCCCCTCCGAACTACATTACCCATAATTCTTTGCAATACAGGAGGGAGAGGGAGGGGAGGGAGGGGTAGGGAGGAGCACTGTGCTCTGTTCCCTTCCCCATGTATTGCCGCTGCTGGGAGAGTGCTGGGAGGAGAGAGCAGAGTTAAGAGGTGAGGGGTGGGATTCTAAAAGAGGGTGGTCATGTCACTGTCCCGGAGGAGGAGTGGCGGCTACAAGCAGCACACAGCCAGGCTGGAGCCGCTCCAGCTTCTCCACTCCATTTACTCTGTCAATACTCCTCTCACAGCCAATGCGGCCCCCTCCAATCGCTAAACTTGCCTACCCAGGATCCGCACTGCAAAAGCGGGGACATCCGGGCTTTGGGGACAGTGTCCTGAATTGGGGGACTGTCCCCGGAAAACAGGGACGTCTGGTCACCGTATTTTACTCCCTATTGCATTCAAGTAAACAGGGCCATGCCACAATCACCCTGCAACCACATTGTATGCATTCAGATGCAGTGTGGTGGTGCGGGCTTTTAGGAGTTAAAAAAAGAGGGTGCCTCCTAACTGCCTGTCAAGTATCCTCTGAAAACCTGACTTCAGATTGCTCTTCAGAGTGCAATACTAATATAAATGAGCTTTTAAGAAATTTACAAAAGAATAAATGCATTTTCTCTCATTTGCACACAATTTACAACAGCAATTGTGTTTTACTCTCTATCCGCATTTCTAAGTCTAATGTTTATAGCATAAAAGTTTTGTGATGTTCCAATATGATAATAAAACTACAGTTTAAACTACAATACTATACTCAAATATAAGATGCATTGTATACTCACCTTTTATCCTTTGTTGTTTTGTTCTTTTTAGTGCAGATGTTTGATGAAGGGGAAGAAGGCCAACGTCGTTTTCCTGTGGTGGTATTGTACTTTGTTATAGGAGAATCCATGTTGCCCTAAATTTTACAATCTGTTTTTTGCAGAGAGTTGCTCTATCTTTTCTTTCAGTTTTTTGTTACTATTTGAATCTTCTTGCTCTTCTTACAGGCCACGTATCTGTCTGTCCATGAACTGTGTTTGTTAGAATCTATTCTCAATGAGGAAACATTTTATTTTCATTGCTGTTCAAATTCCAGATCAGTTACTGCTGTATACTCAAGTATGTATGTTAGACAATGATTCATCAAGCTAGATGATAGCTCATGATAAGCTTTGTGGCTTTCATTCACACTCAATATTTATATACTTTCTTCTGTAATTATCTTTTTTTGTTTTAAAAACATGTTAGTATGGCTTAAACGTCAATCAGAAAAGAAACATGTTTTTTAAATGACTTTAAATATGTATTTTTTTTTTTTAATTTTTAGTTTTTCCCATATAAAGAGTTATGGATCACTCTCTCTCTGCACAGAACCCGCTAGGCCCTAAAATAGAACTTTTACTCATACACAAATAAAAAAACATACGGTATCTGATTGCCGACCGCGCACTTTATCTTTACTGCTACAGTGTGGGCTGGCTGCACAGAATCACGTATATATACACGTGATTTCACTTTTTTTCTGGGTAGGGGGTGCGCATGGGCTCTGGTATGGATTCTGAGGGGGACCTCACACCATTTTTTTTTATTTTGGCATGGGGTTTCCCTCAAAATCCATATCAGACCAAAAGGGCCTGGTATGGATTGGTGGGGAACACCCACACACACCATTCTTTTTTTTTTTTTTTTTTATAAATTATCGTTAAAAATTATATTTTTTTTAAAAAAATGTTTGCATTGATAGTATCAATGGAAAACATTTTTTTTAAATATCATTTTAAAGGAGCAGTGATTTTTAATGATGCTTAAAGTGAAACAATAAAAATTAAGAAATCCTTTAAATATAGTACTGTGTATAAAATTGTGCTTCTGTACCGTGTATAGAATCTGCTGCAGCAAACTGACATATATAAAGAAAAAAAAAATGACATTTAAATGGATTTTCATGGCTGCATAAAACCATTTCTGTAAAATTGATTTTTTTGAAATGGTGTGGGTCCCTCCCAAACTCCATTCCAGTACCTTATCCAAGCATGCAGCCTGGCAGGCCAAGAAAGGGGAGCTGAGTGAGTGCCCCCCTCTTGAACCATACCAGGCCACATGCCTTCAACATGGGGTGGTGCTTTGGGGCAGGGGGACTCTGCTCCCCCCACCCTAAAGCTCTTTGTCTCCATTTTGATGGGGACAAGGGCCTCTTCCTGACAACCCTGAGCGGTGGTTTTGGGGGTCTGCGGGCAGGGGTTTATTGAAATTTGGAAGCCCCCTTTAACAAGGGGTCCCCCAGATTCTGCCCCCCCATGTGAATGACTATGGCATAGTACCCACCCATATTGAGTGCATGTAGCCTTTTATGGTTCAGGAGGAGGGGCACTCGCTCACTCCCCCTTTCCTGGCCTGCCAGGCTGCGTGCTCTGATAAGGGTCTGGTATGGATCAAGGGAACCCCACACCACTTTTTTTTCTGTGTGGGGTTCCCCTTAAAATCCATACCACACCCAAAGGGCCTGGTATGCATGGAGAAGGGGGTACCATGCAGTTTTTTTTCTGTTTTTTGGATTGCCGGCAAAAGCTTGCAGCCACAAAGTGCATTTAAATGTAATTTTTTTTCTTTACAAATGTCAGTATTGCTGCAGCAGGTTCTATACTTGGTACAGATGGGCCACCTTACAGGAAGATTAAGGGGACCCCCTAGGCACTATATTTAAAGGAATTTTTCATTTTTATTGTTGCACTTTAAGCATAATTAAAATCACCTAAAAAAAATGATTGTTTCTAAAAAAATTTGCATTTATACATATCCCCCAGGGCAGTACCCAGGTCCCCATAACCTTTTATGGCCAATTACTTGCATATAAGCCTTCAAAATGTGCACTTTTGATTTTTCCTGTTCACTCCCATAGACTTTTTTTTTTTAGAACTCTGTTTATTGAATTTTTCAAAAACACATACATAAAGTGGCAACAGCCACAACACACACAAATAACAAAAGCTGTCTCGTATATTACATAAACCGGTACAAGTTCAAATATTTCAATAACATTGTACTGAAGCCGGATGTCCCCGGACATGAATTGGTGCCACTTCCCACTTGCGTCCACAGAGACAGGGGGTCCAGACCCGCACAAAACCCTTCTCCCAGGCAGCATCTCAGATCCCTCCCACCAGGCTTAACCCCCGGGGGAGGTGAGACAACTCGCCGGAGTCACCCCGTCTCATGAGGGCTCAGCTAGCCAGGCCCGCCACACTTTATCGTATTTCAAAGGCCATCCTCTCGATACATATGTGTCCCTATACAGAGGGAGGCAGTCGATCACCAAGAGTTTCCACTGTAGCAGGGCAGGGGGGTTGGGTTTCTTCCATTGCATAGCAATGTTTTTGTGGGCATAGAAGAGGAGAACCCCTATCAGCGTCCTTTTCGCAACAGTTGGTACCAGAGTCTCCACCAGCCCCAGTAAACAGATCTAAATAGAGGGAGTGATGGATGTAGAGGCTACTAGATTGACCAGGGCTAGGACTCCATCTCAGTAGTCCCAGATCCTGGGGCAATGCCAGAACATGTGTGGGAAATCTCCCACAGCAGCTCCACACCACCGGCACTATGCAGATACCTCCGGATTCATCCTATGAAGCCTATGCGGGGTGTAGTAGGCACTATGCACAATTGTAAATTGCACCATGTGGTCTCGGATCGAAATTAAGGACCTAAAAGGGAAGTCCCATATGTCATCCCAGTCATCGTCATCTACAAAGGGAACATCTTGCTGCCATCATCTCCGCAACTGCTCCAGAGGCGACAATGAAGCAAGAATCAAATAAGAGTATAACTGTGAAGTCGGCTTTTCCCCACAGGACATCCAAAGCGTCTGTTGTAAACCCGACTGAACAAATGTACAAGTTGACTTAGAGAATTGGGCAATGAAGGCAAGGGAGAGCAGCACGTACCAAAATAAATAATGCCCAGGGATTCCATAGGTGGACAAGGCCTGGGCAAAATAGATCAATTTACCGTTGGACACCACCTGTGCCACCAATTTAATCACATGCCTCATCCATGCTGCTGGATCCTGTAACTTGTAAAAATGAGGCAGATTGGGGTTGAGCCATAGTGGCGCCTTGGGCGAAATCGCCGTTCCTGCATACCGCTCACATTGCAGTCCCGCCCTCCAGGCCCTCAATGTGGTGCAAATAGAAGGGGTCAGATCATATGGAGCCCCCGGTCCTCTAAAAATTAGGAATTGAAATGCAACCCATTGTAATGGGACATCCGGGGGAGCCGCGGACCTCGCCACTGCATCTATAGGAAATAAAAGGGATTTTGCCCAATTCACTCTGAGCCCAGTAGCTCCTGCGAAGGAGTCCAGAACCTCGAGTGTTCCCTGCAGAGACGGGCCTGCGTCACTCAAAAAGAGGGTAATGCTGTCTGCATAGAGGGCTACCCTCTACTCCAGCAAGCCAATCCGAAGACCTCCCGATCAGTTGGGAGGTTTGCAGTGCCTCCGCCACCGGTTCAATGACGATATCAAATAGTGCCGGAGAGAGAGGGCAGCCCTGGCTGGTACCCCTGGGGAACCGAAACGGAGGGGACAGTTCCCCCCCAACCCGTATTGAAGACATAGGGCTGCTGTAGATTACCTGAAGCCACTTAATGAACACTAGCAATTCTACTCCCTCGAACCTTCTTTGCATCATTCCATAGATGCTGCTCCACCTTCCTATGGAAACACAAACGCCCCCGGATTAGCCAGACACAACTAAGCAAACCTAAATCTAAGGGGGGCATAGGACTTCCAGACCTTAGACATTATTACTGGGCTTCCCACTTGACAAGAATAGTCAATTGGAACACTCACGTAAAAACTAAGAGCTGCTGTATGGTCCTCCCTTTCGCCCCAACTCGAACTCACCACACTCCCCGGGCCCAACCAACTTTCCAGACAAGAAGATGTTTAGAGGAATTTCGTTGGGTTACACCGCGATTATTCCCCCACAACAAACTCTCGCCCTCGCTGACGCACTCGCCCATAGGTACCATATCTAAATTCACCTCAGACCCTCTTCCGTAAAAGATACACTTGGGTCGAGAATCAAAAATGCACTCACAAGGTTAACTGATAAGAACAGTTCACCCTTCGGGTCATTATTACAGATTCCAGACCTTCAGGATACGGGGGGAATCTAAATCCAAACGAATCAACACAGACCGATTAGGCCC
>BLSH010507312.1:46870-61401 GCA_018402905.1 Glandirana rugosa | reverse complement strand
AGTGACACACACACTTGAAAAAATTGTGCAGAAGAGATGTGCAATGTTTGACGTTTTCATTTAAAGTGATACACACATTTTAAAAAGAAGTGTGAATAAAAGATGTGGAATGATTGACGGTTTGATTTAAAGTGACACACACACTTGAAATAATTGTGCAGAAGAGATGTGCAATGTTTGACGGTTTCATTTAAAGTGATACACACATTTTAAAAAGAAGTGTGAATAAAAGATGTGCAATGATTGACGGTTTGATTTAAAGTGATACACACATTTTGCAGAACAGTGATATGGGTACTCCGGGCTTATTTATACTTTTTGGACACAGTTTGAAGATGATTTTAGAACAGTTCTATGGCCTCTAATGTTAATTAATACTTTTCAGACCCATTTTGAAGATGATCTCCATTTTTGCATTTTTATGTTTTTATTTTTTTAAAAATATTTAAAGTTATTTCCCTGTCCCCAGACCTCTAGGACCTTCCTGGGCTTTTTTACAGAATTTTTAAGATTTTTCATTAAAATTACCAGAACACCGGACCCGAACCCGGACTCCCGGACACCCCAAAGTTCGGTACGGACCCGAACTTTACAGTCCGGGTTCGCTCAACTCTACTTAAGATACCACTAGCAGCATACGAATTTCTGATTGCCGACTTTTCTACGCAACAATGGAAAAAAAAGGCTTCCATTTCAACCTTAGTGACACCCACATACCCACTGCACTAGACAACCTAAAACTCAACCAAATCAAGCACTTTCATGCTTCTAACCCCCACACTGATTTCAGACTCCCAACAAAAATCTGGCACTCAGTAAACTCCGACCTCTCCCTAAAGGGATCTCCCTACTATATGGATACTATAATCATACACCTCCTGCCAACAAGACAAAAAGTATTCTCAAATGGGAACAAGAACTAAACACTGTATTCACCCAGCCACAATGGCGGGCAGCAATCAGCTCTAACAACAAACTATCAGCCTGTGTCGACCACTGGGACAATGCACTTAAGCTGTTACACAACTACTACCTAACACCTCACAAAATGCACCTATTCAACCCTAAGATTTCTCCTCTTTGTTGGAGACAATGCCAAAACAGAGGAACCCTTCTACACACCTTTTGGGCTTGTCCTACTCTCACCCCCTTTTGGAGAGCAGTAGCAGATTTGATTACCACAATTAATAACCACACAATAACCCTATCCTCGGAATTAGCACTCCTCTCCATCGGGATTGACACCTTCCCAACAAAGTTGAGAACTATCATCCTACACGTTCTCTTTGCCGCACGAACAGCAATAGCTAGCAAGTGGAGGGACCCTAACCCCCCCACTATAACTGAAGTAATTATTAGGGTCAATAACCAAGCCTTGATGGAGAAAATGATTGCCTATAAAGCTAACAAGGCCCAGGCCTTCCACTACAAATGGAACGCCTGGACCACCTCAAAATGGTCCACTCTCCCAAGAAATAAAACCAAATCCTGAATCTCAACGGAAAAAAAGACCATCTCACTACTAATTGATGGAACCAAATTGACCATAAACCATCCAACACCCACCAGTGTCCCTCACACACAGCATTCCAGAACAATCATATAGTTCTACAACAATTGGGAGCAAACTTACCAGTCCTATCTATGTTCTATACCCTTGCTTTGTTCTGTACTGTTTTGATTATGTCATGCAAATCCACCGTGGTGGCGGGGGGGGCTGCCCATCTAAGACTCCTTCCTGCACAATGGAACCCTAAAAGTGATAAGCTTAATCCGCCCACAGTATTGATCCCAACTCGGGGGGGGGGGGGATCCTTCCCGGTGAGAGAGGGATAGCACGAACAACCGTGTTAGGGCACCACTGTCAACCAAACCATCTAATGTAGATTGAATGGGCAGCTCCCTCTAACACCAATAGTTTTGATTTTGAACTCCCTTGGAGTTAACTATTATCGCAGCTTTATGAATCTATTGTTACTATATGTATAATGCTACCCTCCCGGTTAGGGAGAGTATGTTGTATTGCCTATCATAAATTCAATAAAAATGTATTGTTTAAAAAAAAAAAAAAAAAAAAGATCAAAGTTGGCCGGAGTGGGATCTGCCACAAAGGCAGAGGTTTGGTCTGTGACCGACTGTTGCAAATCTCTCGTAGTGGACTTCTATTCCTGAACCACAGCATCAATAGAAGAAATATAGTGCCCTCTCGTGTTTGCCTTAACCCCTTGCCGACCGCCGATCGGCAATTGACGGCGGCAAGGTGGCTCGTGAGCGCAAATCGCCGTCATATGACGGCGGCCGCGCTCACAAGCCTAGTGAGCGCGCGCGCGTGCTCACTGTGTTCGGGGAGGGCCAGGGAGCGGGTGCGGCGGCTTCGATTGCCGCCGGCTACCCGCGATGGCCCCCCCCCGAGCGGAGGAACGGAGGTCCGTGTAAGTAAACACGGACCTCCGCTCTGTGTGAGGGGGAAGGGCTGTGATCACAGCCTTCCTGTATAGGAAGGCTGTGACCACTTCCCTTCCCCAGCTAGTACAGTCCCCCTACAGTTAGAACGCCCAGGGAACATACTTAACCCTTAGAGCGCCCCCTGCAGGTTAACCCCTTCACTGCCAATGGCATTTACACAGTAATCAGTGCATTTTTATAGCACTGATCGCTGTATAAATGCCAATGGTCCCAAAAAAGTGTCAAAATAGTCCGACATGTCTGCCCCAATATCGCAGTACCGCTAAAAATCGCAGATCGCCGCCATTACTAGTAAAAAAAAAAAAAACCCCAAAAATGAATTCTCATCATCTGTAAACGTGACCACTTTTGCGCAAACCAATCAATAAACGCCGATTGCGATTTTTTTTATCGCAAATATAAGGAAGAATATAAATCGGCCAAAAACGGTGAAAAAAATGTTTTTTTATATTTTTTTTTTTTGGATTTGTATTCTAGCAAAAAGTAAGAAATTTGGGTTTTTTTGCAAAATTGTCGCTCTTCTTTTGTTTATAGCGGCGATCAGAAATGACGCAGAGGGGATCAAATACCACCAAAAGAAAGCTCTGTTTGTGGGGAAAAAAGGACGCAAATTTCGTTTGGGTACAACGCCGCACGACCGCGCAATTGTCAGTTAAAGCGACGCAGTGCCGAATCGCAAAAAGGGCTCCGGTCCTAAAGCAGGAAATCCTTCCGGGGCTGAAGTGGTTAAAGGCGTCTCACACTATACCAGAGGAAGCGGACCCCGCACTCTGCTCCCAGGACTCCTCCAACAGAGGGGGTATTTTTTCTACTAAGTCTGGATGGGAGACCCAATGAGACCCCAACCTCCACAATGCCACGTTTCAGGAAGCCGGGGAGTGCAAGGTAACCATTAGGAGGGCACGGTCAGAGAGGCTGCTAGGCAAGTAAGAGACCTCCAGTACCTCCACTAAAAGAGAGGGATTCGGGAACGCCAGGTCAATTTGTGATGCGGTTTTGTAAGACACTGAAAAGCAAGAATATGAACTGGCGTCCGGATGCCTCCACCTCCACACCTCCGAAGGTCCCGCTGCCTGAGCCCAAGCAGAGAAGTCGGTTGAGTGGGATTTGGGGGGCACAGGCCTATCCAGATCAGGCGACAGGATCGTATTGAAGTCTCCCATAAGCAGCACCTTGGCAGGGCAAAAGGGGGTAACCTTCTCCAGCACCGAATAGAGAACGGCTGTTGAAAAAGGAGGGGGGATATACATCGTGACCACAACATACCTTTGAGAATACATCATCAACACCAACAATACAAATTTGCCCTGGGGGTCTGTTATCACTTCCTCAATTGAGCAAGGTACGTTTTTTATGGAGCAGGATGGAGACCCCCCTGGTAAAGGTGGAATATGTGGCGTGGAATGCCCTCTGAACCTATGACTGTTTCAACCTTAGCACTTTGCTGCCCATGAGATGCGTTTCTTGCAGTAAAACGATGTGGGGGGAGTGAACTTTCAGATAGAAAGGCCCGTTTAAATTTCAAATTGAGTCCTCTGACGTTCCACGAGAAGACAGAGAAAGAATCAAAGTGACCTGTAGCCATGGTGAGGCTCTAGTGGGGGACCTATCAGGCGACTGACAGGCGGGGGGGGCATCTCGTGAGCAGAAAATAAGACAGGGAGCAGCACCTAAGAAATCCTAAGAGAAGAGGCAGCTTATACCTACAACCAAAGAATAATACATAACACAACCCGAAAAGGCACCGAGGAGCCGACCCTACTCGCATCTCGTGGTCCACCCCAAAAAAAAAGAAAAGCAAAAAACCACAACATGGGGGGCCACCGATGCGAGTCTATACCCATAACAGTTAACCATGAACCAGTACACCCGCTAGCGCTAAATCGACTCCAGACCTCCGCCCACTAGCGTCAGCACAGGTGTCGAGTCAGATTGTGCAGAACTAGGGAACCGCCGCACAAGAGGGGGAGCTACCCAGCAGGCAGCAAGCCCCAACAGTGTCTGAGTCTAGTATGCAGTACAAAACTATGGGGGGTACTGTAACAAGTGGCAGATGGAACAAAAAACAATGACAACTCCAGCTCCTGTAGTCACCGGAGCCCACAATGTTCAGGAAAGGATCAGCAAAGCAGGAGCAAGGGATCTCCAAGGCGTAACAGTCAAGCCGACTGAGGTCAGGAGGGTGGGAGGAAGGGAGGACCTCCCCTGGATGGGCCATCATCCAGCTGAGTCTGTACAAACAGGAAAAAAGAGGCCGCCAAGTCATGCACAGTCCCTTTAGGGTGAATCAGAAGAAAAAACAAAAAGGGGGTTCCCCACCTCAAAAGGATAAGTGTATCAGGGGAGGACAGTGAAGAAAAAAAGGGGGGAAGGGAGGGACCCAGCCAGGCCCAATGCACATAAATCCAGAGAAAGCAGGTACCCCAACCTCACCGTGTGTCCAGCCACTCCGAAGCCTCCTCTGGGGTGTTGAAGAAACGGGTGCGATCACCATTGGTGACCCGTAGCTTACTTGGATACAGGAGGTCAAAGCGTATTCCTTTCTCTCTCAGACATCTACGAACATCAGTGAAGGATTTGCACTGCTGTTGAATTTCCTGGGAGTAGTCCGGGAAAAAGGAAAGTTTGGCATTCTTGTACACAATTTCTTACTTTGCCTGGGCAGCAGATAGGATTTTATCTCTGTCTCTATAGTTCAAAAGACGCAACAGGAAGGGGCACGGTGAGGCACCCGGTTTAGGGGGAACCTGTGGGACCCTGTGCGCCCTCTCCACCACAAAGGTAGGGGGCATAGGCCCGAGTCCCAGGACCGAGGTCAGGAGGTGTTCCATAAATTCAGCCGGGTTAGAGCCCTCGGCCTTCTCAGGCAGCCCAAGAATGTGGACATTATTGCGCCTATTGCTCTATTTTGGATCTTCACTTGTAACTGTAGGGCCCTGACTTCCCTCGAGTCCGAGCGGACTGTATCCTCCAGCCCCGACACCCTGTCCTCCACCTCTGCGACCCAGCCCCTGAACTTGTCCATGTCCTGGCGGATGAGACCAACGTCCATGACAAGGTAGACTATCTTGGCTGTAAGTGTTTCTCTGCAGGCCATGATGGATTCATTGCAGGCCTTAACGGCCTCCAGAATGTCAGCCCCAGAGGGTGATCCCCCTGCAGCAAGCTCAGTGGTGGTTTGTGTACTTGCCACCATAGCGGGGGCCAGAGGTCGGGCCGTCTGTATAGCAGTGGAGCAGGAGCTATGTGAGTCACCCGGGCCGTGTGGAGTGGCCCTGGTTCGAGGAGGGCCCATCCGCCACCCACCGCATGCAAAGCAGGGAGCCCTATACATCCCCCGAGTGCCCCTCTCAGCCGATCAGCGGTCACTCCGAAATGGCATGGGGATGCAGGCTGGGCCGTCCTCCACCTTCAGACAGGGCTCTTCGTGGCTTCCCCTAGCAGCAGAGGGGCTGGGACAGGCAGATCCCATGTCCCTGGCACGTGCAGATCCGGGCCACCTGATGTATCACATGTCTCCACCACCCGCAGCAGCACCGGCTCCCAGTAACTCACCTCACAGGCTGGAGTCACAGCACATTCCCAGCCGCCGTGCAGACAAGATGGCCGCCGCTCCAGGCAGGCGTGAGTATGATGAGGTAGGCCCCAAGCCCGGAAACAGGGCAGCCACAGTCCTCCAATTGCCCCCGGGTGATGCAGGGATGTGGGCAAAGAGATCGAGGGCCAACCGCCCGTGGAAAGCAAGGATCGTCGCTGGAAACAGTGCTGGTAGTTTAGTCAGGATTGGAGATCCGGCGCTGTGTGTTCTTCTCTCCTCACATGCTGGCCACACCCCCCAACTCCCATAGACTTTAATGGGGTTTGGGTCAGAACATTTCCCCTGTTCAAGAGTTCTGCTGTGAACAGGGGGTCATTCGGCCCATCTCTAGTGGTCATGCAACAGTGTACCCAAATGAAAAATGTATCATTTTTTGAGACAATTTTCTTAGAGCTCTCTTTAGATGGCATTTACTGGAATAATGGAGGGCTATTTGTTGCCTTCATTTCTCCCCCGTTTTTGTGTTTTGTTGTTGAGGAGATCTTAAATCCTGGTAGACCAGGCAGGGACTGTGCTGCATTAATTACTTGGCCTTCCAGCTAGGGGGATTTCAAAGGGCATTCAATATCGCTGGAAGTTTCTGTTCTGTCTATCTGCCTCCTTCCAGAACCAGTCGGCTACCCTACACTTCAGGGAAGACCTTCCCTCCTTCTGTGAGTCATTCAACCTTCCACACCTAGACCTCCCAGACTGGTACAGCTGTAATCAACACGGGAATCTAAGAAGAACAACCTCCACAGACGCTATCCCAGTTCGAGATGAATTCCACATCAGACGCCGGAGATCCACATCCCCAAGGAACTCCAGATCGTCGACAGCCAGACACACCACGACCAACAGCCCCACTTCCTCTCCAGCTCACAGGAGACCCAGACAAAATTGATCGACGAGGATGTGTTCGCCAACGAATATCCCTAAAGACATATCATATCACTGTTCTGCAAACATCTGCAAACTGTGTTTGAAACTATAGCAGAGCGAAACCATATACCTGTTCTTCTCTATGCTGTACTTTCACACACACAGACTTAACAGATGTTTGCAGAACAGATGTTCAGTTAGTCCCGGTTACATTTAAAGTGACACACAGACTTTACAGATGTTTGCAGAACAGTAGTTCAGTTAGTCCTGGTTACATTTAAAGTGACACACAGACTTTACAGATGTTTGCAGAACAGTAGTTCAGTTATTCCTGGTTATATTTAAAGTGACACACAGACTTTACAGATGTTTGCAGAACAGATGTTCAGTTATTCCCGGTTATATTTAAAGTGACACACAGACTTTACAGATGTTTGCAGAACCTTAGTTCAGTTGGTCCCGGTTATATTTAAAGTGACACACAGACTTTTACAGATGTTTGCAGAGCAGTAGTTCAGTTAGTCCCGGTTATATTTAAAGTGACACACAGACTTTACAGATGTTTGCAGAACAGTAGTATGGTTTCTCCCAGTTTTATTTAAAGTGACACACACAGCTTCCAGATTTTTGCAGAACAGTGATATGGGTTCTCTCGGCTTATTTATACTTTTTTGACACAGTTTGAAGATGATTTTAGAACAGTTATATGGCTTCTACCGTTAATTAATACTTTTCAGACCCAGTTTGAAGATGGTCCACATCCACCTCCATTTTTGCTTTTTTTAGGTTTTTTTTTTTTTTTTAATATTTAAAGTTTTTTTCCCTGTCCCCATTTCTTTGTAGGGCACTTGTCCCACCCTTGCCCTCATTTTCCTTCCTTTTTCAGACCTCTAGGACCTTCCTGGACTTTTTTACAGCAATTTTCAGAACTTTCATTAAAATTACCAGAACCCCGGACCCGAACCCGGACGGGTCCGGGTCCCGGACACCCCAAAGTTCGGTATGGACCCGAACTTTACAGTCCGGGTTCGCTCAACTCTACTTATGATCTACCAAAACCCCCAGAAAATTCTCCACAATGGATTCCTCCAGTTGTTCTCCCCCTAGTATGTATGAAACTAATCTATATAACCTTGCAAAACAAAAATCACTATAAATAACTTTTCTAAAGGGTCTCCAGCGGAGGCTTCTGTGTGCAGGAGACAGCCGACAATGGCTGGGAAATGCGTGGGAGGTGAAGTCACCATAGACTTACTCTGGGGCTTCTGTTATCAGATGCCTCTCCTGCGCACTCCTACACAGAGGAGCCACCGCTGCCAGCTCAGCTTGGGACCAGACCGGAGGGGCTGCAGAAATGGTATGTACAGTATCTCACAAAAGTGAGTACACCCCTCACATTTCTGTAAATATCTTATTATATCTTTTCATGTGACAACACGAAACTGACACTTTGCTACAATGTAAAGTATTGAGTGTACAGCTTGTATAACAGTGTAAATTTGCTGTCCCCTCAAAATAACTCATCACACAGCCATTAATGTCTAAACCACTGGCAACAAAAGTGAGTACACCTCTAAGTGAAAATATACAAATTGGGCACAAAGTGTCAATATCCTGTGTGGCCCTCATTATTTTCCAGCACTGCCTTAACCCTCTTGGTCATGGAGTTCACCAGAGCTTCACAAGTTGGCACTGGAGTCCTCTTCCACTCCTCCATGACGACATCACGGAGCTGGTGGATATTAGAGACCTTGCGCTCCTCTACCTTCTGTTTGAGGATGCCCCACAGATGCTCAATAGGGTTTAGGTCTGGAGACACGCTTGGCCAGTCCATCACCTTTACCCTCAGCTTCTTTAGCAAGACAGTGGTCATCTTGGAGGTGTGTTTGGGGTTGTTATGTTGGATTACTGCCCTACGGCCCAGTCTCCAAAGGGAGGGGATCATGCTCTGCTTCAGTATGTCACAGTACATGTTGGAATTCATGGTTCCCTCAATGAACTGTAACTCCCCAGTGCCGTCAGCACTCATGCAGCCCCAAACCATGACACTCCCACCACCATGCTTGACTGTAGGCAAGATACACTTGTCTTTGTACTCCTCACCTGGTTGCCACCACACAAGCTTGACACCATCTGAACCAAATATGTTTATCTTGGTCTCATCAGACCACAGGACATGGTTCCAGTAATCCATGTCCTTAGTCTGCTTGTCTTCAGCAAACTGTTTGCAGGCTTTCTTGTACCGCATCTTTAGAAGAGGCTTCTTTCTGGGACGGCAGCAATGCAAACCAATTTGTTGCAGTGTGCGGCGTA
The DNA here is from genome assembly GCA_018402905.1 of Glandirana rugosa. NCBI lineage: Eukaryota > Metazoa > Chordata > Amphibia > Anura > Ranidae > Glandirana > Glandirana rugosa. Next base: position 52,163 of record BLSH010507312.1, on the reverse strand, counting down.
TGGTCTGAGCACTGACAGGCTGACCCCCCCACCCCTTTGAACCTCTGCAGCAATGCTGGCAGCACTCATACATCTATTTCCCAAAGACAACCTCTGTATATGACGCTGAGCACAGCACTCAACTTCTTTGGTCAACCCTGGCGAGGCGCTGTTCTGAGTGGAACCTGTCCTGTTAAACTGCTGCGTGGTCTTGGCCACTGTGCTGCAGCTCAGTTTCAGGGTCTTGGCAATCTTCTTATAGCCTAGGCCATCTTTATGTAGAGCAGCAATTCTTTTTTTCAGATCCTCAGAGAGTTCTTTGCCATGAGGTGCCATGTGGAACTTCCAGTGGCCAGTATGAGAGAGTGAGAATGATAACACCAAATTTAACACACCTGCTCTCCATTCACATCTGAGACCTTCTAACACTAACGAGTCACATGACACAAAGAAAGAAAATGGCTAATTATAGCCAATTTGGAAATTTTCACTTAGGGGTGTACTCACTTTTGTTGCCATCGGTTTAGACATTAATGGCTGTGTGTTGAGTTATTTTGAGGGGACAGTAAATTTACACTGTTATACAAGCTGTACACTCACTACTTTACATTGTAGCAAAGTGTCATTTCTTCAGTGTTGTCACATGAAAAGATAGAATAAAATATTTACAAAAATGTGAGGGGTGTACTTACTTTTGTGAGATACTGTATATATGATTTAGGAAGGACCATTGTGAGACATATTTTGATCACATTTAATTTTGGTAAATATGTGAAAACCTAGGTTTGATTTTTCTGGCCTTTTTAGGTGTTGTTTCTCCTCTTAATGATCCATTTAGCAAATTGGATGACAGGTCAAGGTAAACACCGCATAGCAATCTAGATATACTATTCAGTCTTATTTCCTTCTACATATCATTTTACAGCATGGTTTGCATTTTATCAGCATTATAAATAACACAGAAAGTTCATATTTTCTGTACCAGCCATAACTGACCACACTAAGTCAGCAAGAAATGTTATCTGTCAAGTTATTATATAACATTGCCCATAATAAAATAATAAAGTTGAGTTTGCTTGTAAAAACCTTCCATAAAAGCTGAAATAAACATGAAATAGTTACATAGTAAATGTTTGCAGATATGCAGTGAAAATGATAATTTAGTTTCATTTTATATAAAAATGATCTGTAAAACAGATGAGTTAGAAAATAGAAATAGTGTGTTACAACTTCCTATGACCAAGGCTCATGCCGAAACGCGTCAGTGGTTTACTTTTTAATGCTCATATGTAGCCAATATATTTTTGCAACAAGGACTTTGAAGTTGCTGGCTCTTCTCTCTTATATATTGCATTTAGTGTGAGAGGACACAATGAGCCTTGGCACCTGTGCTGTAGACTGCACACTTGTATTGGATTGCCTCTGTTGAGAGAGCTGCTTCTTTCATCTTTTTTATACACTATATTACCAAAAGTATTGAGACGCCTGCCTTTACACGCACATGAACTTCAATGGCATCTCAGTCTTAGTCCGTAGGTTTCAATGTTGAGTTGCCCCCCCCCCTTTGCAGCTATAACAGCTTCAACTCTTCTGGGAAGGCTGCCCACAAGGTTTAGGAGTGTCTATGGGAATGTTTGACCATTCTTCCAGAAGCGCATTTGTGAGGTCAGGCACTGATGTTGGAGAGAAGTCCCTGCTCTAATTCATCCCAAACGTGTTCTATCAGGTTGAGGTCAGGACTCTGTGCAGGCCAGTCAATTTCCTCCACCCCAAACTCGCCCATCCATGTCTATATGGACCTTGCTATGTGCACTGGTGGGCATTCATTATGGAACAGGAAGGGGCCATCCCCAAACTCTTCCCACAAAGTTGGGAGCATGAAATTGTCGAAAATGTCTTGGTGTGCTGACTCCTTAAGAGTTCCCTTCACTGGAACTAAGGGGCCAAGCCCAACCCGTGAAAAACAACTCCACACTAAAGGGAAGTGTCCCTTAAACATTGGCTTCAGTGTGTCCTGTGCTATAACTTCATTTAGAGTGCTTCTTAAACATTGGCTTTTTAGCTGACAGGTTTTAATATGAATGTGAGAAAATAATTGTAGACAGCTTGGCGATACGCCCAGACTTAGTTTATAAATAGAATTATAAATACTGATAAATATGTCTAGGACATGATGGGAACTAAGGTTTAAGATTGTACAATAATACACACATATATATCCTTTAAGAATATGTGTATCAATCACTAACAGGTGTTATTAAAGCGGAGTTCCCCTCAAAAGTCCTGATGGTGAAACTGAATTTTTGGGGAGGAGGGGGGGTGCGGATACCCAATTTTGAGAGGCACTTCCGTTCCGGTCACCTTAGGCAATCAGAAGTGGAAGGTCTCTTGCCTTCTTCCTCCCGAAGTCTTCTGGAACACAGGACAGGTCCTAGAAAACTTCGGGACCAATCACGGAGTGCAGCGCCGCTGGCGCATGCGCAGTGCGCTCCCGTCCATGAAGTCACTAGCTGCCACGGCTAGGTGCCCACAGTGGCAATGACGCCGCCGTGGAGGGGAAGAGGAGAGGTTTGAGGCTCCGGGCGACCGCATCGCTGAACACGTAAGTGTCTGTTTATTTAAAGACTTTTACTAATCTTAGAAAACAGTGGAACTCCACTTTAAGGGTGACAAACATATGAATATTAACAATTCTATGAAAGTGGGTTTGTCTTAAATGATGACAAGCAATGGGTGGACATTTTCTCTATTGGTCTAATGTTATAAATATTGCTTCGTCATATCCTGACATAACCCTCCCTCCACCAAATGATTTGGAGCAGTGCACAAAGCAAGGTCTATAAAAACATGGATGAGAGGGTTTGGGGAGGAGGAATTAGGTTGTAATTATGTGCATCTTTACCGATATGCAGGAGGTATCAACTAATCTAAGCAGCTACCACGTTTGTTTAGCTGGACTTGGAGAACTGGAGGTCTAAAGCTGACTTGAATAAGTCTTGGGCTATAAGTGTGTTGCTGCACCTTTATCCACTTCACCTCCAGAAGCTTTACCCTCCTTAATGGCCAGGCCATTTCTTATGATACGGTTCTGCGTTAATTTTACTGACAATTGTGCAGTCGTGCAACATTGTACCCAAATAACATTGATGTCCTTTTTTCCCACAAATAAATTCTTGGTGGTATTTGACAATTTTGAAAAAAAATATATTTTTTACTTTCTGCTATGAAACATATCCGATAAAAAAATGTAGAATTCAAATGTCTTCATCAGTTTTGGCCAATATGTATTCTGCTACATAATTTTGGTAAAAGAAATCCCAATAAGCGTATATTGTTTGGTTTGTGCAAATGTTTTTGCGTCTACAAACTATGAGATATTTTTATGGAATTTGTATTTATTTATTTTTACTAGCAATGGCAGTGATCAGTGACTTATTGAGAAACGGTGACATTGCAGCGGACAGATTGGACACCAACTGACAATTTGAGGGCACCAGTAACACTAATACAGTTATCAGTGCTAAAAATATGCACTATCACTGTACTAATGACACTGGCTGGGAAGGAGTTAACATCAGGGGTGACCAAAGGGTTAAATGTGTGCCTAAAATGTGCTTGCTAACTGTGGGGGAGGTGCTTGTACTATGGGAAGACAGAGATCCATGTTCCTGCTTTTCAGAAACACAGAATCACTACCTTCCCAACTGACAGAACAGAAATCTGCATTGTTTACATAGGCAGACCATCGTTCTGCTTCTGTCCCGAATGATCAATGGGTCCCGGTGGACATCAAGTCCACCAGACCCGCTGATTGGCTCTTGTTATGTCCAATCACACCGGCATCGTGTGTGCGCACCCCAGACCCGGAAGTGCAGGATCAGGTACAGGTATGCGACTCTACACAGGAGAGCCGCCTTGCCACTGTATATGTACTCTATAGAGTCAGCAAGCGGATAAGGAAGAAAGGGTTATCTTCAATGTGTGCCAACTTTCAAATTATTCATTGCAAAATACAAAGTTTATCCAATAGTATGTTCCCCCTCCCCCCTTCTCAGATGATGGAATTCAGGTATCTCCAGTGAACGGTAGGGTGATTATATTACATAGTATAAAGACATGGCTGTGCTTATGGCAAGCTTTATACCATGAGATAAAACCAATAAAGATTCCAACATTTACACCTCATGTCAGTGAGGTTATCAGATTTTATGAGTATCTACAAATCATTTTACAGCATGCTTTGCATATTACCAGAATAACCGATTGCACACACCTGAATCAGCAGGGGATTTGTATGCCAGCTTTCCGTTTTCCAGCAGGATTTATATGGCGCCATTAAGAAGTCAGAGGTAGAATAAGGATGAGGCTCAGGTTCATGGAGTTTGGCCTCAGATTCATTGAGGTTTGGCCTCAAACCGTGCCATGGGCCTGAGGTCAATCCTGCAGCTTCATGATTCCAGGTCCAGCAAATGTCCAGATTTACCCAGAAGGCCCAGAAGAAGGTTTTTTAAACTTAATTCTCTGCACAGTCCTTCACCAATGCCCAGCAGGCTTAGAAGGAGCAGTAAGGGGGCTGATGCATAGCGCCATAGCGTCACTGCATTCAAAGCTATCTTAGATAAAGTAAAACATAAGAGAACTGTACTTTCATTTTGATTGCTAGCTCTTTGGGAAATAAACCCCTTTGCTTTCCTTTTTTCTGTTTGTTCTTATTAATTAGTCATAAAGTGATGTTATATATATATATATAGTGATTTTCTTTACTCTAATTCAGTCTCTGCATTAAGGTAAAAACCTTTTGAATGTTGCTCCCCTCAGCCACCCCCCAATACTTACCTGAGATTGATTTCTATCCGGTGCTGTGGATGTCTGCAGTCGCTCTTCTCCTCAGGAGTCTCACAGGAGAGTCGGCAGCAGTGAGAGCCATTGGCTGCTGTAAGTCAAAGCCTATGATGGGGGAGCAGGGGTAGGGTCTATAGACACACACAGCATGGCTTAGTATCAAGCCCAGCAAGCAGGGGGTCACCCAGAGAAGAGGAGGAGCCAGGATTGCCTGCGGGGTCCCCAGATAAAGAGATTCAGGGCCACTCTGTGCAAAACCATTACACAAAGCGGGTAAGTACCACATGTTTGTTATAATAAATGAAACCTTTACAATCACTTTAAATGCATCTTGTTTGTTTGAGGCTTTTTATCTGCTGTCCCATCAATAGCAACTTTTTGTAACAAAGCTACAGGGAAAAGGGGGGGGGGGGGGCGGGTGTAGTGGTTTTTTTTTTCACCGACTCCCCTCGTTGTAAGTTTTCCAAAAATG
>BLSH010507312.1:31994-46860 GCA_018402905.1 Glandirana rugosa | reverse complement strand
CCCCCCCCCCCCCCCCCCCCCCCCCCCCCCCCCCCCCCCCCCCCCCCCCCCCCCCCCCCCCCCCCCCCCCCCCGCTCATTTTATTTTCATTGGGACTTCATTTTCTGAGTTTTTTCAGGGGTTATGTTTTGAGATTTAATTTATTTGGGATATATTGCATTTTATTGTATCTAAACTTTTTTTTTTTTTTTTTTTTTAACTTTGCTACATGGAACACATTTCCACCAGGAATACAATCCCCTTGCTACTCTGCCTCATAATATCCCCCTGCAATACCCTTCTTTAATAATAAATTTTATTAATTAAAGCAGAAAAAAAAACCAAATAAATATACAGTGTACATCCATTTCAAGTTGGACGAGGGGTACATTATAGACCATATACTTCTTCCGATGTAACAATAATACAAATATGAAGAATAACCTATAGATTGCATCAATCAGTGTTTTACAATGGTCCCGGTGGTAATTGGAACCGGAAAGGGGTAGTTTGTATCCTCCTAAACTTACTAGGAAGTACCTACTTCCCCGCTAGGAGCTAACTGTGGGCAGGCATATGGTCTGTTATTAAAGATAAGTGGGACATACATTCAGGTTTACAGAATAAAACAGTTTAGTGAACTTATAAAACAGATATAACAGAGTGTCCATACCCGCTTACTAAGACCTTTAAAGATATAAGGTTGACCAGCTATCATTAACTAGCTATCATTCTATCCTTCGCCCTACTTAGTGGAAGTCGTCTCGTTTTTCATAGAGTTTAATCCAGTTGTCCCATATAAACAGAAAGTTTTTAGTATTCCCTGGGACCCTTGCGAAAATGTGTTCATAGGAACAGTGCAATTGTGTTCTTTGGATGACCTCGTTTACATTGGGTGCCAGATCTTTCTTCCATTTACCCAGTATCGTTAGCCTAGCTGCTATTAGAATGTGAGTGATTAGTTGTCTAGTTCCGGGAGGAAAGCTATCTGTTGTCAAGTTGAGGATGGCCAGTTCAGGGGATGGCTGAACCGAGCAGCCTACAACTTTTGAAATTAATTTAAATACTTCCCGCCAAAAGCTCCTTAGGGACTTGCAATGCCAAAGTATTTGGAGTAAGTGACCCTGTTGTCCGCAATTGCGCCAGCAATCTCCTGAGGAGTCTTTGTACATTTGGGACAGGCGTACTGGAGTAAGATACCACCTATAGTTCACTTTAAAGGTGTTCTCCCAGTGAAGGACGCAATGCGTGGCTTTTGCACTGTATCTAAATGTGCTCAGCCATTGATGCTCTGTGTACTTTTTCCCCAGGTCCCTTTCCCAGTTTTGAATAGCCTTTGATTGTCTAATACTGGAGTCTGTTTGCAACATAGAGTATATGCGGGAGATTCCTCCTTTCGAGTTGGTTTGACTGTGGTAAAAGTCCCATAGCTCTTTATCTAGATTAATATATTGAGAGTGGAGGGATTTAAGGAAGTGTCTTATTTGGTTACTTCTGTAGGGATCAATGTTTTTTAATTCTTCAGGAATAGCGTCCCAGGATGTATATCCAAGGGAAGTCCATTTTTTAACGGAGAGGTTAGGGATCAAAAATTCAAATATTTGGAGGGGGGCATTAGTGATTTTTATTTGGGTGGGCTCTCTATTTAAAGATATTAGTTCCTTCCACGCTGATATAGAAGCTGTGATTGATGGGTATTCTTGCAGGAGGATAGGGAGCCCAATCGCCACGGCAACAAGTAGATTCTCCAGGTTTTTATTGTTGGTCATATGCCTTTCTATTAGGACCCAAGGTTTAGTTGAGGAGGGGTCTATCCAGGCTCTGACCTGTTCCAATAATGACGCTCTGTAATAATTGAGCAGCAAGGGGACTCCCATGCCTCCTTTGTTTCTGTGTTTTGTTAGGACAGAGAAGGCTATTCGAGCCTTCCTGCCCTTCCATATGAAGTTCTTCATATGGATGTTCATGGTGCTAAAAAATACATTGGGGATTGGAATCGGTATTGTTCTAAAAAGGTATAGGATCTTAGGAAGGATCACCATCTTGAACGTGGCAATGTTGCCCATCAGGGATAGTTGCTGTTTACTTAGGTTGGCTAGTTCGACTTGGATGGTTCCTAGTAGTTTTTTATAGTTGGCCTCATATAGAGCTGCTGATTTACTAGTGACTTGTATCCCTAGGTACTGAATTTCTGTGGCTTCCCAGTTACACGGGAATAGTTCCTTTAGTTCCTCCCTGGTGACCTTATCTAAGTTAATGGGAAGTATTTGGCATTTAGATATGTTGATCTGTAATAAGAAATATTCCCATATACTTCTATTAGACTGTTGAGTGCGGGGAGAGAGTGCTCTAAGTTAGTGAGTGTAAGAATTACGTCGGCGAAAAGCCCTATTTTATGGGCTCTTCCTGCGATTTCTAAGCCGGAAATATTGGGGGATTCCCTTATTGCTGTTGCCAAGGGCTCCATCATTAGAGTGAAAATTAGTGGGGAGAGGGGGCACCCCTGTCGAGTACCATTTGTAATGGGGAATTCTGGTGATAAAACGGAGGAGGTGAAAACTTGGGCTGACGGGTTTGTATAAAGAGCAAGGATGGCCGAATTGATAAATCCAGAAAAGCCAAATTTTGAAAGGGTAGCTGCCATATATCCCCAGTGCACCCTATCAAATGCCTTCTCGGCATCTAAGGCTATGGAGGCTGTGGGGGTTCTCCTAATTTCCGCTATTCTCTGTAGATTAAGTATTCTTCTAGTACCATCAGGTGCTTGCCTGTGGAGGACAAAGCCTACTTGGTCATTGTCTATTAGGAAGGGGGTGATTTTGGCTAGTCTGTTCGCAATCAATTTAGAATAAATTTTCAAGTCCGCATTAAGAAGGGAGATTGGTCGGTAGTTTTGGGGAGTATCTGGGTTTTTCCCTGGTTTAGGGAGGGTCACGATTATTGCTTTAAGCATTTCTTTGGGAAATTGTTTAGATGAGGCTAGGGTATTATAGAGTTCAAGTAGGATAGGTGAGAGGGTTTCCTGAAAGGAGCGATAGTATTCCGCTGATAGACCATCTGGGCCCGGGGTCTTATTTAGGGCCATGCAATTTATCACCACATTTAGTTCTTGCAGAGAAAACAGGGCATTCAAGTCTTCTAGCTGCTCCGGGGTGACTGAGGGTAGCTTGACTGAGTCTAGAAAGGAATTAATTAACCCTGGATTGGGCTGTGGAGTTGATGGGTCAGTGGCTAGATTATACAGTTTACTGTAGTAATTTTGGAATATCTTCGCTATGTCCTTAGGGTGGTGGGTTATTTGACCTGTGTTAGGGTTTCTCATGTTAGCTATTTTGCTTTTGACTTGTCTAATTTTTATTTGCCTAGCTAGTCTCTTCCCTGCTTTATTCCCATATAAATAGAAAGACGCTCTCAGGTATTTGAGGCCTCTCTCATGGTCTTGCATCAGAAGTTTCTTGAGGTCTAATCTAAGATTGTTAAGCTTGTCTATATTAGTCTGGGATATTGTTTGTTTGTTTTGTAGCTCTAATTTTTTAATCTGGTCTAGTAAGGAATGCAGGAGTTGTGTTTTTTTCCTTTTTTCCCTTGACGCTATTTGTAGAAGTACACCTCTCATGAAGGCATTGTGCGCGCACCAGGTATTGGTTATGTCACCTTCTGTGGTTTTATTAAACATGAAAAATTAATTCAGTTGCTTGGCGACCCCAACTCAGAGTGACTCCTGTTGGTAAATACGCGTGTTATTAGTGTCATAAAGGGCCTCGGTCATTAGAAAGTTCTTTAGTGTGGGTCTTTGGTAGGATGATTTGGGCGAGCAATCTAGAGTGGTGTCAGGGACCAAGTTGAAGTCACCAAGCAACAACAAGTAACCCTTGCGAACTTGATTAACTTTTTTGAGGATCTTATTCATGAAAAAAACCTTGCCTCTGTTTGGAGCATAAATGGTGACAATCGTGTATACTACATTGTTTAGTTCACATACTAGAATGATAAAGCGGCCATTGGGATCCCTGAGGCATTCCCGCATAGAGAAGGTCACAGAGTTACCAATAGCGATAAGTACTCCATTTCGTTTGGAGTCCGCATTTGCATAAAACATGTGAGGAAACTTTTTATGCAAGCATTTTGGTGCTTTTAAAGCTGAAAAGTGGGTTTCCTGAATACATAGGACGTCTCCCTTAAGTCTCTCTGCTTCCGCCCAGAGCAACTTCCTTTTAAAGGGACTGTTTAAGCCCTTGGCCTTCAGTGAGACAAATTTGATAGTCATTTATAAGTCTTTATGATGCTGGTGTGTGTTGTTGGTTTCAAAGTAACAGGCTTCCACCTATCAAGTCTCATTAGGTATGAGTGTAGCTTATCAAAAGTGCAGTTTATCTTACTCACAACATTGTAGATCTCCTGTTCCAAGGTAGGGCGCGGTGGACTGGAAGGATAGTATGTGGCGATAGGATCTGTAGAATGTTCAGCTCGAGTACTGGTACTAGGAGTCATCAGAAGACAGCTACATGAGATAAACCGGACAAACATAACAGATAAAACAAGTCAACAAACATAAAAAAGTACCCAGTGCTGATACTGGGTCAAGTAGCAGATCTCTCTGCAAAATCTTCCTGTGGGAAAACGTAATCACTTATTCCTTGGAATAGTCTTACCTAAGTTGACTTCTAAGGTTATCGTCTCTGTGGACACTTCTTGTTGTTGAGAGCCGGGTGATCTGGTGCAATTAGGGCATATCATTTGGACCATTCCTGCCTTAACTTCATAGGTTCCGTGCGGCGCTCAGGAACATTTGTGGTAGGAAGGATGCCCCATTCCTTTAAGTACCTAAGGCCGGATTCCAAGGAGAGGATATTGTATGTTTTATCGTGGTAAGTCACTATCAACTTAGATGGTGTTCCCCACTGATATTTAATCTCATGGCTCAGGGCTTTTGTGACAGTGAGAAGCTTTTTCCTATGTTGGATTGTCGCTTGCGAGAGATCCGCGTATAGTGCAATTCCTGCAAATTGGCCTTCTAGTGTAGGGGTTTTGCGGATAGCACGCATGGCTTCCTCTTTCACATGATAGTAATGGATTCTCGCGAGTACATCGCGTGGGACTGTATCAGGCAGGAAGGACGGTTTAGGAAGCCTGTGAGCTCTATCAATTGTAAGCTCTATATGACTTGCTTTAGGGACCACTATGTGGAGTAGTTGACATATATAACCTTGCAGATCTAAATTGGATATAGATTCTGGTACCCCGCAAAATGTAATATTGTTTCTGCGGCTGCGATCTTCCATGTCTGCGATTTTAAACGCTATGCGTTGTAGTTCTGTTTGTTGTTCTTGGAAGGCATCTACGAGATTGTTATGTGCAGAAAATGCATCATCCATTTTATGTTCAACATGTGCTACTCTATGTTGAAGCTCCTGTACGTCAGCTTTAATAGGGTGTAAAGCTCTTTTCATGTCAAAGTGGAGGGAGTCTCTGAGGGAGATTAGCATGCCTTTCATGTCAGCTATGGTGGCTGGCTGTGATGAGGATGGAAATTGTTCCAGTGTGACTTGAGGAGAATTCTCCTCCTGAGCGCCTTCCTCCATGTCAGATTCCTCATCTGTATCAGTGCTCTTCCTTGCTTTTTTATGTTTGGTGGGGCTGCGGGTTGTAGGGCTATCTGGTGGGCAATGTGCAGGTTCCCCTATGCCTGGGGATGCAATCACTGAACATACCGAAGTTCTTGATGAGCTGGATCCAAAGCCTGAGGGCGATTCTTCTGCATTTGCGGCCTGCGAGAGGATCGCGCCGTTGCCATCTTGGCTGCATCTGTCCTCCCTGGCTGTGAAGAAGTTGGTCAGTTTAGCAGGAACCGGGCGTTGTGTCCCTCATTTCCGTTGTTCTCCATGAGGAGGCTGCTTTGGGGCACTTGTAGCCATGTCGGGTGATCACCCTGTCGCTGTATAGCGTCGCTTGGTGTCCTAGAGGCCGGAGCTCTCTTACCACGCGGCCGTCTCTATTGCCGGCTAGCCACGCCCCCCTCTACAATACCCTTCTTATTCCTCTCCTGCACATACAGCTCCCTGCCATACATTCCACTATCCTATACTATACATACAGCCCCTGCCATACATTCCACTATCCTATACTATACATACAGCCCCTGCCATACATTCCACTATCCTGTACTATACATACAGCTCCTGTCATACATTCCACTATCCTGTACTATACATACAGCCCCTGCCATACATTCCACTATCCTGTACAATACATACAGCCCCTGCCATACATTCCACTATCCTGTACAATACATACAGCCCCTACCATACATTCCACTATCCTGTACAATACATACAGCCCCTGTAATACATTCCACTATCCTGTACTATTCATACAGCTCCTGCCATACATTCCACTATCCTGTACTATACATACAGCCCCTGTAATACATTCCACTATCCTGTACTATACATACAGCTCCCTGCCATACATTCCACTATCCTGTACAATACATACAGCCCCTACCATACATTCCACTATCCTGTACAATACATACAGCCCCTGTAATACATTCCACTATCCTGTACTATACATACAGCCCCTACCATACATTCCACTATCCTGTACAATACATACAGCCCCTATCATACATTCCACTATCCTGTACTATACATACAGCTACTGTAATACATTCCACTATCCTGTACTATACATACAGCCCCTACCATACATTCCACTATCCTGTACAATACATACAGCCCCTGTCATACATTCCACTATCCTGTACAATACATACAGCCCCTACCATACATTCCACTATCCTGTACTATACATACAGCCCCTGTAATACATTCCACTATCCTGTACTATACATACAGCTCCTGTCATACATTCCACTATCCTGTACTATACATACAGCCCCTGTAATACATTCCACTATCCTGTACTATACATACAGCCCCTGTAATACATTCCACTATCCTGTACTATACATACAGTCCCTACCATACATTCCACTATCCTCTACTATACATACAGCCCCTGTAATACATTCCACTATCCTGTACTATACATACAGCCCCTGTAATACATTCCACTATCCTGTACTATACATACAGCCCCTGTAATACATTCCACTATCCTGTACTATGCATACAGCCCCTGTAATACATTCCACTATCCTGTACTATACATACAGCTACCTGCCATACATTCCACTATCCTGTACAATACATACAGCCCCTGCCATACATTCCACTATCCTGTACTATACATACAGCCCCTACCATACATCCCACTATCCTGTACTATACATACAGCCCCTGCCATACATTCCACTATCCTGTACTATACATACAGCCCCTGCCATACATTCCACTATCCTGTACAATACATACAGCCCCTGCCATACACTCCACTATCCTGTACTATACATACAGCCCCTGTAATACATTCCACTATCCTGTACAATACATACAGCCCCTGTCATACATCCCACTATCCTGTACTATACATACAGCCCCTGCCATACATTCCACTATCCTGTACAATACATACAGCCCCTGCCATACATTCCACTATCCTGTACTATACATACAGCCCCTACCATACATTCCACTATCCTGTACAATACATACAGCCCCTGCCATACATTCCACTATCCTGTACTATACATACAGCCCCTGCCATACATTCCACTATCCTGTACTATACATACAGCCCCTACCATACATTCCACTATCCTGTACTATACATACAGCCCCTGACATACATTCCACTATCCTGTACTATACATACAGCCCCTGCCATACATTCCACTATCCTGTACTATACATACAGCCCCTGCCATACATTCCACTATCCTGTACATACATACAGCTCCTGCCATACATTCCACTATCCTGTACTATACATACAGCCCCTGCCATACATTCCACTATCCTGTACATACATACAGCTCCTACCATACATTCCACTATCCTGTACTATACATACAGCTCCTGTAATACATTCCACTATCCTGTACTATACATACAGCCCCTGTCATACATTCCACTATCCTGTACTATACATACAGCTCCTGTAATACATTCCACTATCCTGTACTATACATACAGCCCCTACCATACATTCCACTATCCTGTACTATACATACAGCCCCTACCATACATTCCACTATCCTGTACAATACATACAGCCCCTACCATACATTCCACTATCCTGTACAATACATACAGCCCCTGCCATACATTCCACTATCCTGTACTATACACACAGCCCCTGCCATACATTCCACTATCCTGTACAATACATACAGCCCCTACCATACATTCCACTATCCTGTACAATACATACAGCCCCTACCATACATTCCACTATCCTGTACAATACATACAGCCCCTGCCATACATTCCACTATCCTGTACTATACACACAGCCCCTGCCATACATTCCACTATCCTGTACAATACATACAGCCCCTACCATACATTCCACTATCCTGTACAATACATACAGCCCCTACCATACATTCCACTATCCTGTACAATACATACAGCCCCTGCCATACATTCCACTATCCTGTACTATACATACAGCCCCTACCATACATTCCACTATCCTGTACTATACATACAGCCCCTGCCATACATTCCACTATCCTGTACAATACATACAGCCCCTGTCATACATTCCACTATCCTGTACAATACATACAGCCCCTGTAATACATTCCACTATCCTGTACTATACATACAGCTACCTGCCATACATTCCACTATCCTGTACTATACATACAGCTACCTGCCATACATTCCACTATCCTGTACTATACATACAGCCCCTGCCATACATTCCACTATCCTGTACTATACATACAGCCCCTGCCATACATTCCACTATCCTGTATAATACATACAGCCCCTGCCATACATTCCACTATCCTGTACTATACATACAGCCCCTACCATACATTCCACTATCCTGTACAATACATACAGCCCCTGTCATACATTCCACTATCCTGTACTATACATACAGCCCCTACCATACATTCCACTATCCTGTACTATACATACAGCCCCTGCCATACATTCCACTATCCTGTACTATACATACAGCTCCTGCCATACATTCCACTATCCTGTACAATACATACAGCCTCTGTCATACATTCCACTATCCTGTACTATACATACAGCCCCTGCCATACATTCCACTATCCTGTACTATACATACAGCCCCTGCCATACATTCCACTATCCTGTACTATACATACAGCTCCTGCCATACATTCCACTATCCTGTACTATACATACAGCCTCTGTCATACATTCCACTATCCTGTACTATACATACAGCCCTTACCATACATTCCACTATCCTGTACTATACATACAGCCCCTGCCATACATTCCACTATCCTGTACTATACATACAGCCCCTGCCATACATTCCACTATCCTGTACTATACATACAGCCCCTGTCATACATTCCACTATCCTGTACTATACATACAGCCCCTGCCATATATTCCACTATCCTGTACTATACATACAGCCCCTACCATACATTCCACTATCCTGTACTATACATACAGCCCCTGTCATACATTCCACTATACTGTACTATACATACAGCTACCTGCCATACATTCCACTATCCTGTACTATACATACAGCCCCTGTCATACATTCCACTATACTGTACTATACATACAGCTCCTGCCATACATTCCACTATCCTGTACTATACATACAGCTACCTGCCATACATTCCACTATCCTGTACTATACATACAGCCCCTGCCATACATTCCACTATCCTGTACTATACATACAGCTACCTGCCATACATTCCACTATCCTGTACTATACATACAGCTACCTGCCATACATTCCACTATCCTGTACTATACATACAGCCCTTACCATACATTCCACTATCCTGTACTATACATACAGCCCCTGCCATACATTCCACTATCCTGTACTATACATACAGCCCCTGCCATACATTCCACTATCCTGTACAATACATACAGCCCCTGCCATACATTCCACTATCCTGTACTATACATACAGCCCCTGACATACATTCCACTATCCTGTACTATACATACAGCCCCTGCCATACATTCCACTATCCTGTACAATACATACAGCCCCTGACATACATTCCACTATCCTGTACAATACATACAGCCCCTGCCATACATTCCACTATCCTGTACAATACATACAGCTCCTGTAATACATTCCACTATCCTGTACTATGCATACAGCCCCTGTAATACATTCCACTATCCTGTACTATACATACAGCCCCTGTCATACATTCCACTATCCTGTACTATACATACAGCCCCTGCCATACATTCCACTATCCTGTACTATGCATACAGCCCCTACCATACATTCCACTATCCTGTACTATACATACAGCTCCTGTAATACATTCCACTATCCTGTACAATACATACAGCCCCTACCATACATTCCACTATCCTGTACTATGCATACAGCCCCTGTAATACATTCCACTATCCTGTACTATACATACAGCCCCTGTCATACATTCCACTATCCTGTACTATACATACAGCCCCTGCCATACATTCCACTATCCTGTACAATACATACAGCCCCTGCCATACATTCCACTATCCTGTACTATACATATAGCCCCTGCCATACATTCCACTATCCTGTACTATACATACAGCCCCTGCCATACATTCCACTATCCTGTACTATACATACAGCTCCTGCCATATATTCCACTATCCTGTACTATACATACAGTCCCTACCATATATTCCACTATCCTGTACTATACATACAGCCCCTGCCATACATTCCACTATCCTGTACAATACATACAGCCCCTGTAATACATTCCACTATCCTGTACTATACATACAGCTCCTGCCATACATTCCACTATCCTGTACTATACATACAGTCCCTACCATATATTCCACTATCCTGTACTATACATACAGCCCCTGCCATACATTCCACTATCCTGTACTATACATACAGCCCCTGCCATACATTCCACTATCCTGTACAATACATACAGCCCCTGCCATACATTCCACTATCCTGTACAATACATACAGCTCCTGCCATACATTCCACTATCCTGTACTATACATACAGCCCCTGCCATACATTCCACTATCCTGTACAATACATACAGCCCCTACCATACATTCTACTATCCTGTACTATACATACAGCTCCTGCCATACATTCCACTATCCTGTACTATACATACAGCCCCTGCCATACATTCCTCTATCCTGTACAATACATACAGCCCCTGCCATACATTCCTCTATCCTGTACAATACATACAGCCCCTGCCATACATTCCACTATCCTGTACTATACATAAAGCTCCCTCCCATACATTCCACTATCCTGTACTATACATACAGCCCCTGATATACATTCCACTATCCTGTACTATACATACAGCCCACTGTCATCTAGTCATGTGCGTATAATGAAGGCAAATCCTCCCACTGAAAACATGTTTTAAAGCTGTTCTCCATCAGGAATGCCACCACATCTGCTTTATGTTGGTGGAATAAGAAAACAGCAGTATCATCCTCAAAAAATGATATAGCATGACAATGCTTTGTAGGTGAGGTTTTTCTTAGAGATAATAAACAGCCATAAATTTCCAGGTGAGGAAACTTTACACAATGACTGCCACCTTGTGCTGTAAATAAATAGTTTCTGTGTTCCAGACTTTTACATTTCTTTTATACATTTCTGTATTCAGTAAAGCCTAATTGAACAGTCACATGAATCAACTAGATACATTCCAAGGAGAATGATGGACACAAACCAATTGATGGTTGTGACAAAGCACGTTTATCGTGTGAAACACATCACCTTTCCTGTGCCTTTGTAATTTGTTTTTATGACCTCCTATTAATAAATTTTCATTGCATTGAGTTTGGGTGTTCAGCCGTTCCTCCTTTTTCTCCATGAACTATGCTGCTGCAACGACAGGGCGAGCACCCCACTTAATTCCCTCATTAAGCTCAACTGGTATGTCCTGGAGCAGCCCTTCCTTTGGATTGTAGATACATTCCAACTACATCAATTCAGGGTGTGCAAGAGCTTACAGTTGGTTTTCTTTAGAAAGCAGCCACAGCCTGAGTAAAAAAGCCTAGCCCCTGCCAGCATGCTGCAAAGAAGCAAAGACCCTTGTTCTCTGATTGAAAGAAGTGGTTCCCCTGCAGGAGCCAAGCAATTAGCAAAGTGTCTGAGAATTATAACTGTGAGTCAGTAGGGGGTGTGTTGAACCCCCTCCAAGAGACCAATGCTTCCACACAGAATGAAGGCCCTTTTCTGCAGCATGCTGGCAAGAAGGCATTTCTAATCAGGCTGTGGCTGCTTTAGAAAGAAGCATAACTGTATGGTTTTGAACATTTTTTGCATAAATGGAGATGGAATTTATTTATCTGCTTTATCTGAAAGTTCATTCGGGTTTTAAAACTTCTCCAGACTTCCGGTTCTGGCTCCTCATGTGATCGGACGGGGGAACGGCGGCTATGTCACATCAGCCATCAAATTCGGCATATCTTGCCATGGAGAGTGAGCACAGCAGCCTCCGACACACCAGCCAGTGCCCCTTCGCCCCCGAAAACTGGATGGACAAGTGTCTTGTCCATGGACCCCTCATTGTGGCTCCCGGTCACAGCCCACAGGCCTCACGGCACAGCCCACCTCCAGCCATCGTGACGGAAGGAGCACTCTGCACGGGGAACACACCAGGCATCCCTGCAGTCTCACCAGCTATAGCCCCGGCACCCAATCTAGCCGAGGAGCAATTTGCAGGTATAGAGCAGGCTGTCACAGCGCTCCTGTCTCCTACTGTAACAGCCGCTGTGGACAGGGCTATTGTAGCAGGGATGGCTCAGCTCAGCAAGGAGCTGGGTGAGCAAGCCAAGAGGCTCTCTGAGGTTGAATCCAGAGTGTCTGAACTAGAAGACAAAGTGCAGGTCTCCTTTACCACAGAGCTATGCTACAAAAAACCCAGCAGTTTATTCTTGACAAACTGGACAATTTAGAAAATCTTTCCAGAAGAAACAATCTCCGGATTATTGGTCTCCCAGAGTCTTACAGGGCCAACTCACTTGTTGATATCTGTGCCTCTCACATTCCTCGTGCTTTGGGCCTAATCTCGCAATGCACTGTAGTGAGAGCCCACAGAATGGGAGCACCCTCAAATGACAGACGGTCATCCAGACCTGTGATTGTACATTATCTCAACTATGCGGACAGGGTACATATCCTCAAATAATTCCGCAACTCCAAATACCTGCAACTAGAAGGTAATAAATTACTCCTTTTTGCGGACTACTCACAGGAAGTCTCAAGAAGACGCAAGGCCTTCCAACCTATTTGCGCAGCTCTATACCAAAAAGAGATCAAGCTCTCTTTAGCCTATCCAGCCGTCCTCCGCTTCTCTGACTCCACAGGTGAATCCAAGACCTTTTCTCTACCTGAAGAACCTATGCAGTATCTCCACACTTATCTCCACATCCCTATGGATATAACTGCTCCACCGAGCTTCTCCCAGGTGGGCCCATCAAGAATCCAACGGAGCCCGAGAAAGGACCCAGCAAAGAAACTATGTCTAACGGATAGAGTTGATCGAACCCCCGGATGTTCGGGTTCGGCACCGAACTCGACCCAAACTTTATCCCGGACAGAGACACAGAAGTGGGATAGTAATGCTGAGAACAGCGTTATCAGCACTGGCCATGTTGGTGGAGTACTCAAAACACCGCAATATGGTACACAGGTCTCGCATGGAGGCCCACTCGTTGGTGGTGAATGGTGCTGTTCTGCAGAGCGACTGACCCGTGCGTGCTGCAGCTGAAACTCCACTATTGCCTGCTGCTGCTCGCACAGTCTCTCCAGCATGTGCGAGGTGGAGTTCCACCTTGTGGGCACGTCGCATATGAGGCGGTGAGCGGGAAGGCCGAAGTTCGACTGCAGCGCAGACAGGTGAGCAGCAGCAGGGTGAGAACGCCGAAAGCACGCACAGATGGCCCGCACATTGTGCAGCAGCTCTGACATATCCGGGTAGTTTTTTAGGAATTTCTGCACCACCAAATTCAGCACATGCGCCAGGCAAGGGATGTGAGCCACTACAAGATTTCAGCCATTGTCGCACACCACCAGGCTGGGCTTGAGACTCAGTGGCAACAACCACTCATTGGTCTGTTGTTCAATGATCATCCACAGCTCCTGCGCAGTGTGGAGTTTATCCCCCAAACATATCAGTTTTAAAACAGCCTGCTGTAGTTTCCCCCTGGTTGTGCTGATGTTGGTGGTGAAGGTGTTACGCTGAGCGGATGAGGAGGTGGTCGAGAAGGAGGAAGCGGAGTAGGAGGAGGAGGCAACAGGAGGCAAAGAGAAATGCCCTGCAATCCTCGGTGGTGGAAGGACATGCGCCAAATGGCTAGCCGGCTCAGGCCCAAGCTGGTGGAGGAGTAGGCGAGTCGCATTGTGGAAGTGGTGGTTGTAGTCGTGTTGGTCCCCCTTTGATGTCGTCCGACAAAATTTTGACTATACAAACCCCCTATTTGAGGTGTGACGCGTCCTCGACACCTACTAGTAACTTGTTGTCTGGTTACTCACCAACAACGGTGACTCAGAGTTCGGGTCGGACCACCACACGCTGTTACCGACTTTAGAACATCACCGAGTGTAGGGAACGGACCGCGTACACGACTTAAACCACCACGTCTTTAAGGATTTTTTGATGGGCCTATACAGTCTCGACGACGTGTTACACGCCCGGTAGACACGCACGAAAGCCGCAAGAGTGGGACGACGACGAGTGGACAGACGCGACGTCAGCTTGAAGCCGGAAGGG